>JAJONR010004406.1:0-37170 GCA_029582245.1 Solanum etuberosum
CCCCCCCCCCCCCCCCCCCGCACTTCCTATCTCTTCCATTATATATATTTTTTTATTTGAATCTTGTCCACCATTTTAAATTTTATTTTATTTTTAAATTTATGACAAACAAGAGAGAAGAAAGGAGGAAAATAATGATGACATTCATATAAAAATAATTAGTTCAATAAAAGATGACTTAATTAAGCAAATATGTACGAATACTGCATTTTTCTTTTGTGTGTACCCAAAATTCAAAATAAAAGAATAAAAGTAATCATTTCTCCTATCCCCACCCCATCCTATCATGACAATAATAAAAATTAAAAGAATATAAACATGTGAGCTCATATCAAGTTTGAGTCCTAGATATCCTAATTAATAATAAGAGAATAAAAAAAGGAATAAAAAATGAGAAAATGAACAAGACAATTGGATAATTGATAGAAAATTTTATATTAATAAAAATAATAAATTTTTTAGATGGATAATCAGTCGGGGTGAGTATGGATTTTAGTTGGATCCCCATTTATGAGTTGTGTTATGATAAACTGAGGGTTGATTTAAAATAGGCCAATAGAAAAATATCATGAAATTAATTATTTTTTCAATATTATTTTCAAGTGTATTGGATAAAAATATGAATCATATGTGGTTTTTATAAAAAAGTAAAATTTTAAAAATATGATTTTTATTATTTATTTGAGAAGGGTTCAAATTTGGACCAATCACATTAGCCAACATAATAAATAAATATTTAATAATTTTACTTTAACGAAGCTATTAAAAATAAGGACAAATATGAGCCACAGATTAAAATCAAGGGTATTTTTGAGCCAAAAGCTGAACGCCAAGAATATTTTAGGACCGAAAGGTTGATGGATGATAGTTTCGTACTAATTCAAATACTTGAGGAACATTTAATGCCCTTCTCCGTTAAATTAAAGAATGTAAAAAAATCATTGCATTAATTCTTAACCCCCTTGAGAATGAAGATGGTAATTGAACTCATCGCTGATTTTTGTGCATTTGCACCAAAGTAAATAATTTAACAATAAGTTATATTCATTAAACAAGTCTTTGGTGTTTTTTGATTTTTTGATTTGTTGTTTTTTTTCTTAAAAAAAAAAGAAGTGGGTCATGGTAGTGGTATATTATTTTGGATCGAATAAATTATAAGGAAAAAATGATATGGAGATAGGTTACAAGGAAAAAGTCAAATGGAGGCAGATTTTTTATTTCACCCTATAAGCAAATGACAAGTAATAAATAGTACTTTAAAAATAAAATAAAGATGAAGTTGTTAGTTTTGTCTATGAACTTGATGGAAATTATTAGTTTCGTCTCAAAACTATTAACAGTCTTAAAAACACACATTTTCTTGACTAACTAAATTTTAGAACTCGTAAATGTCACGTCAATAGAAAATTCCACAGGTAGGCTTGTGAATAAGACGTTTATATGTATGACATGTGCATTTAAGTTTAGTTAGTTAAATAGAAGATTATTTTTAAGACGGTCAATGATTATTCATGTCGAATAGTGTTTTTGTCTCTAAAAACAAATGAGGGCTTAGGCAAAATAGTTTGTCCAAGACATATAATAAAAGGTTGATGAATGAAGAATTTTTAAAATTCAGATGAGGTGAAGGAAGGCATGGGGTAGAACTATTACAACTTTGAATTACCTCTGATGGTTATCTCCAAATAGTAACGATCACCTTCCACGCAATACCAACCCTTTCTTCTAGTGGACTTTCAACTTATTATAGTCTACTCACAAAGAAATATTTCTTCATAGAAAATATTAGGGTTATCATAAACGATAACGTGCTTTAACAAGTAATGTGAGAAGCTTATATCCTCATCTATAGCCTTTCCCTTCCCTTCCTGTGTTTTACCCTCAACAGTAGTGGGGTAAATTTTCAGCACCATCATCTGTAGCAAACATTAGCTTTCCCTCTACAATAAAACAACTTTGAATTCTAGTCGTCAAGACCATACTTACATGTAATACTAAGTTAACTACTCATCATGTCCTTCAAACCTAAACAAACAATTTGTCTGTGTTGAAAGCTAAAACCCTTTGTCGAAACTAAGTTTTCTAACAACAACTTACCTGACTGGCATTTCATTTGCAACCAAATTGTACCTTTTTTCTTTCTTCTCTTTCAAATAGTGCGTGCATCATGAGATAAGCAGAGAATCAGATACAAATACCACAGCCTCACAGGTTCTTCAATTTAAGGATTCAAATGCAACATACATTAAAAAACCAAAATGTAATACAACAAGGTGCCATTGACATCAATGATAACATCACAATTTATTCAATTGTTCCAACAGTCGAGCACGGAGAATGTTCAGAAAACATATAATATGCATAAAAAATTATCTGGAGCACCAGGTATTGTAAAAGAGCTTCTTTGCTGACCTTTCCTGGCTATCCTGCAAGTGACACCAAAACTTGAACTTTAATGTGCTTGCTCATAATGTTGCCAATCATAAGTTAATACAACAACTAGGGGTGGCAAATGGTTGGATTTAAAATGGTTTGAATAAAAATGGGTAATTATCCAATCCGCCCATATTCTATATGGGTAAATATGATTTGGGTAATTAATGGACGGATTGGATATGAGTTTATCCATATTGATTGAAGAATTGAAAAATGAATTTATATGTTTTAAGTTTTTAAAGTAACTTTTTATTCTACTCACTCCACCCCTACCTCCAATTCACTCACCACTAATTTTATTTTATTTTTTCTAACCCCTACCTCGCTTTCATCCCCCTCCACCCCCATACCCTCCCCTCTCCACCTCACCCGCCTTCATCCCCCCTACCCCCACCTGCACCATCCACCCCCACTTTTTTTTATGTTTTTTTTTTTTAAAAAAATTCTACCCCAACCCTCTTCCTCCCCCCCCCCCACTTTTTTTTAATGCTTTTTCATAAGAAAAATTGAGTTTCTTTTTATGTTTTTCAAAAAAATAAAAATAATTTGAAATGGACTCTTATGGATGTCCATATTTTACCCATTTTGACCATATTTGTAGAGACTCTTAAAATAGCTTGAAGCTCATATTTACCCAATTAAAATATGAGTGATCCAAGTTATTAAATATGGGTAAAATGGACTCTTTTCATTAATATGAGCTCAATTTGCCACCCCTAACAACTACTTACTATGCCTAAATCACAACCTTGTTAGGTCTTCCATGCGAATCCTCACTACCATTACACCCATGGCCCATATGGACGAGATTATTTATAATATTCAGTAAATTTAGGTTCTCTAACACTAGAGGTTCTCAACATTTTCTATTGACACACGCATCCCAGAAAATCAAAAGCTATGAACAAACACTGGAACCCTAGAGCAAGAGTACCAACATGACTAAACCTTAGTTCCAATTAGTTGATACCATCTGTATGGATGTTTTGCTTCCTTTAGGTACAATTTTTGCTAGACTTGCATGGATTCCTACAAATTATAAGTCTTTAACTTATTTCCATTTAATTTTAGGTCTACTTTGTTGTGCGCTTTTAACACCTGTTATTATGCTTCTACTAATGATTCAGGTTAATTCTACTAATGATTAGGAACCTACAACTACACAACAAAAGTGTGCTTTTGAAGTAGCTTTGGAGGTTTGGACAGAATGAGGCAGGATACTGGAGGGATATAATCAAAGCCAAACATGGCATTCTTGATCATTGGAGGCCAATGAGGAGCAGGGATACACATGGTGTAGGGGTCTAGAAACACATCAGCAGTCTCCAAGATGACTTTTTCGAAGACGTGTTTTTCAAAGATGGGAGATAAGATTTTGGCAAGACAAATGGCTTGGTGACACTATACTGAAGGAGTCCTTTCCTATGCTATACCAGATAGCCACTAACAAGAATGCTATAATTGCCCAATACAGAGTAGATAACATTTGAAGCCCAATTTTCAGAAGGAACTTGCAGGACTGGGAGATCAATGAAGTCCTCTCACTAATACATATATACTCTGGAGGAATGCAACCTAAATGAACAAACCATAGACAGATTACTTTGGGGCAACACCAAGGAAGGGAATTAAACTATGAAGGAGAGCTATAATTTTTGGTGTTCACAGAATGGCATCCTTGATGTTTTTCCCTGGAAACATATCTGGAGAACCAGACAACCTCTAAAGGTTCCTGTTTTACCTAAACAGCCATCCATAAGGCCTGTCTAACTCAAGATAATCTTAGAAAGAAGGGGATCATCCTCATTAGCAGATGCCACCTCTGTGGGAAGGATAATGAAACTGTTAACAATCTCTTTTTACACTGCCCTACAGCAACTGACTTGTATTTTTTCCACTCTCCGTTTGGTCTTCAATGGGTTATGCCTTTCTCCATTAAAGATGCCTTTGCTAGCTGGATAGGCTGGAGAGTTAGCAAGAGTTTGAAAAGGCTATGGAGGATGATCCCAACAGTTATTCTTTTGGAGTATATATAAATCAATTTTGGACCTATAATATTAAAATTTTAACATTTTTTTAGTAATAAGAACCTAAATGTCGAACCGATCAAAATTATATCTTAGATCAACTTTTTTATAATAGTACACCTATCCTCTCGAAATTCTGAAAATGCCTCAGCACAATGGAAGGAAATTTTAGTGCAATGGAAATTCGTAACGAGATGGGCATAAGATTTTTTATGAAATTGAAAAGATGTCAATCCAATTGCGGGTTGTATCCACTGTGCATGTTATTGGTAGGGATATTTGGGTCGGGTTGACTTGATGATGAGACTATCCTTTCATGTACTTCGTTGATGCTAAGCTAAGATTTAAAGAGGCAATGCATAAATTACAGATATACAAAGGGAGAATTCACCATACTTTCTTGTCAGGTTCTTCTCTTCCACCCCCTATTTGCTTATTGTGTTTTTTTTTGTGTGTTCTTTTGTCAAAGGTTATTTTATATTGTTTTCAGTTTCTTGAATAATGAAATGATTTTCCATGTCAAATGGTGTTAAATGGATTATCAGCTTTAAATCTTTACTATTTGGAGTAATAGTGACTTAGAGATGGTATTGACAATCAGTTGTCTGGCGGAGACACGATTTCACTAAGGGGTTCAACAATACTCTATATACATACATAAAAAATAATTGATCTTGAATATACTGTGTGCCTTTGACCATCAGGAATTTTGTGTATGTCAATTTGATTTACATAATTGTTGGAAGTAATAATAATGATTAATTTGCTATTTATATCTATACCTTTCTTGCTCTTTCTGTTAATGTATTCCACCTCTGTTGGATCACGATATCTTGTACTCGACTAACAAAAACAAAAGATTCAATTGGTGTCATAAAGAGTAAGATTTCTGAACCTTATGTACCTTTTAAGTACTTAAAGTTGAATTCGACAAAATCTAAATTTTAAAATTTAGAGGTACAAATTCTAGCACAAATACGGATTTGGAAGTTCGACTAACAATATTTAACATTATAAAAATATTTTAAATTTCAATTTATTATTAAAGTAGTCTGTCTTCTGTTTCTTCTTCCAAGAAATCTTTTCACTCCTCTCTAGTCTCTACTTCTTTTCCCAAGACAATTTATAATTAAAGTAATCTATTTGTCTATTTCTTCTTCCAAGAAACTCTTTCACTCCTCTATGCTCTGTGCAATTTCATTTATGAACTTTGTGGAAGAAAATATCGTCGGAATTTATTCTTGATTCTGGTTAAAGAATTCAGATGAGATTGATCGAATCTGACACACACCCTGCATCCATACCAGTGTTGTGTTGAGACGGATTCGGCGGCAAAAGCAAAAAGTCCGCGCAACATAGGTTAGTAATGCAGGCCCATTGTGAAAAGTCCAACTATTCCTAAATGTTGTGGAAATCTTTTGTGGATTACAATTTTTGCATGGCTTGCTGTATTGAGCTGTTAATATTTGATACATAGTATAGAATTCATACATGTGAAGGTAACACTTCTGTTTTTCTTAGCCGACAAGGTTGATTGAGAATTTTCTGAAAATCGCCAGCGATAACACTAAGGTGCATACACTTGCATGTGCAATTCGGAGCAACAACCACGTACAAGTCTAAAATGAAAAGACAATAAAAGAAGAAAAGCATCAATGGTCTTGTCCTCAGAGCATGAAGACTCACCAATCCAATGTGCTCAGAGTACCAATCTAAGCTAGCCACAAGCAGGTCGGAGGAGCATCAGACTCTATATTTTAAGACAATATAGGCACAAATATGCACTAGTACGGTGAATGTACTATGTATGTTCCTCTCGTAAACCCCTTCCGTAGAGTCCAAATTAAAGTTCAAAATTTCACCAAGTCTGGATCACTTCTATGGGTACCTTCTACGATCCGTAGACCAGACTATGATTCATCAAATCCTCTCGTAGACCTGAGGTCTCTACCTACTTCTCTGAATTAGCTCTACGAATTAGTCCTATGATTCGTAGAACACTCTACGATTCATCCTGTTTCTTCGTAGGTCAACTTAGTTGGACTAAGGTTGGGCTTGGAGAATGGTCTCTAACTATGACAAGCCTCCAAACTTTATAACTGGTGTTGACACCCAATTTCGGACCTCCACAATATATATTAATTTTCGAGCTTCTTCGATTTCAAACGATTTAAAATAATTAGTTTTATAAAATTTCAAAAAAAAATATAGTTTGCAAGTTATATTAAATAGATTTGTCACTTTTTATAATTTTCAAATAATGTATATTGTTTCTATATATTTATATATATAATTAGTATATTTTATGAATATTCAAAAATCATCTCAAAAAGATTTTATTTTAATATTCAATGAAACTAGTTTAATTTAAATTATATTTATAATTTTTAGTTTAATTATTTTATTTTGGTCAATTTAAGAAGCTTGCTAATTAATTAATCTTAATTCATCGTGTTTAAATTCTAGCCGGATTCACTAAATTAAGTCAATTCGGCTATATTTTGAATTTATTTGGCTATAATTGCAATTCATTTAGCCATTTTGTATTTTGCAAATCTAACTATTTTACCTCATCCTTTAACCCTTTTAAAACTTCATTTAGTATCAATTTCGGCCCATTCTCGCAATCAGCAACGTGTAACCCAACCAGCCCAATTCTTTTAACAACAACAATATCAAAACATACCCAACATTACAACAATAACAATACAATACGCCCGACCCAAACCGACCCCTTCGCCTCGTCTTTTCCTTCGCGAAACCGTCCAGCAGTCCAAAACGAAACCCAGAAATCGAAACAATCCAGCAATCACGTAGCCGCGTCGTCTTTTGCCTCAACAGTACACTCGTACAACGCCAGAAGCACGCCTCGTCCTCATCCTTTGTACGAGAGTGTGCTAGGTGTTGGCATCTCCATCCTCAAGATCGAACGGTGCTCATTGCTTATCCGTTGCAATTGTTGAGGAATTTATGGAATTGGTACAAAGGATCAGCTTTTTTTGATCTAATAAGAAAGGAATTTGATTTTTGAATTCAAAAAGTCTCCTAGATTTCTCCTCGTTTCCCCCCAGTTCTGCCCTTAATTCCCCCCTATAAATTCCTCATTTCTTTAACTGTTATAGGAGGAGTTTGAGGAAGGAGACACGGTTTCACCATTAAAACAGAGAGTAAGAACAATTTATTTTGAAAAAAAACAAATAGAACTCATCATCTGAAACACGATTCTCCTTATGACTCAAATGGTCTTGATTGAGCCTACATTAAGAGCTCAAAAAGTTTAGCGATTTTTCGGTTCGAATTCACCGGAGTTCAATTTGTGGTGTTGAAAAAGCTTCAAGCTTGTCTCATCTCAGTTCGCTGCTCCGGGAAAGACACTGGCGAACAGGTGTACAAAATGCTGGAAGTTGAAAAAACAGGTGTTCAAGAGGCCAAAAATAGGTTGTATACAGAAGTATACACTGATATACAGGCCTATATACAACCCGTATACATTTGGTATACGTGATACAGGTTGAAAGGCAGGATGACAGGGAAAAGGGAGCAGAATTACAGGTCTCGGGAGCTGAAAAAATGGATTGTATACACTGATATACATATATTGTATACACTGGTATATATGAGCCAAAGCCCAAGTGCAACAGCCTCAAGTTCGGCCTAAAAAAGAGCCCAAATTCATCTTCTCCTTTATTCTCCTAGATTATTTAATTGTGATTATTTATTGTTAGTTTTTTTTTTTTATTAACTCTAACTTTAAATAACTTAATTGAATTTCCCAAAAGATGAACTATATTCTTTATGTTAGTTTATTTTAATAAAATTTATTTTTATGAACTCTTGTATTTTTATTGATAATCTTTAGTCAAAAACTTTTTATTTATTCTTCAATTAATTTAAAATAGTTTTCATGCTTTAATTGACCAAATTGGTTCAAATTATTATTTTCAAAATGATTCAAATAAATTCTAATTAATCTAGTTTTGTTAAAATTCTAATCACTTGTAATTCAATTCAAATGTTTCAATTAAGGTCCCCTTTTCTTAAAAATTAAAGAAATGTTCTTTGTTTGACTATTTTCTCAAAGTTAATTGAATATCGTAAATTATTTTGTATGTTAAATCATTTTCCTAAAAAATAGTCAAATATTTTTTATCAAGTCGTAGGATAACCGCGGATTAGCGGGCGCTTCAAATGCTTAAAAAACCTTCTTAAAGTGTAAATGAGAACCTCTTACCAATTTTCTCTAAATTTATAAGGACTTAATCTGTTAAAGTCTTTTTAAATTAAATTTTCTTAATTTTTAAAAAAAATTAAGTGGCGACTCTTTTCTAAGTATTTTTCTCAAATTGTTTCATACTTAGAACATTTCAAAAGTGATTTTTATAAAGATAGTAAAATTACGATATAACAACTGGTAACAGTTGAATGAAGCTCTGTGAAACAAAACTAGTGATTCATAGGCTGATATAGATGTTGTGCAGTAACGGTCTCAAATTAAAAATACTATGGTTGAGTTAGAGAATGATCTCTCACCATAACAAGTCTATACTTCTTTCACGATCCAAAACGAGTCATGAGTGGCACCCACATAACCTCCTAGGTGGGCGAACCAACGAATTCAACCCCAATTTGTATCAATTGTTCAACCATAATACTGAAGTTCAAAACTTATTAAAGTAACTAATAAAATAAACCTCTAAAGTATATTACATATTATCCCCAAACTTGAAAGTCATCACATCAAGGACATCAAATCTCCAAATACTAAGTCTAAGAGTATCAAGGACACCAAAATAATGAATAAGATAGGTTGTGTCCATAAACTAAGGACATTATGCCATGACCGATAGAATCCAACACGAGCTAGAATGAATAGCTCACCCTGGAACTTGATGTGCTGGAGACTGGCTAGAGCTGAGAGCAAGTCGAAGTCACTGGTACACTCGCTGCACTCCACAAAAAAGAAAACAAAGAAAAACACAAGTAGGGCTCAGTACAGGGCAACATGTACTGACTAGATATCATCAGCCAACCCAAAATAGAAACTAATATGTAATGAATAATAGTATAAAATCAACTATGACACTTAGCAAGTGGCAACTAACAAACAACATGATCCAGTGTCAACAAACTAAAGTAAGTACGTAATCAGTCAACAATATCAAGATCACACATGAGGACTCATGCCTCCAAACCAAACTATTTTGGGAATTGAGTTCTTTGAGATTGAGTACATTACGTTATATATATATATATGATTTCCTTTAATATTATCGTGTCGGAACGTGACACCTGATCGAATAATATCATGTCGGCTCGTGGCATCCGATCTAATATATCGTTAATTTATCATTTATTATCACCACTTTCACTTCATTAACAATATTTCATCAAGCCTTCTTTATTCAAGGCATCACTTCGATAGAGAGGGTTCAAGATTATAAATTTCACGGTCTCAAGATTTCAGACCAATCACAAACCACACAACCAAGCCACACAATCAAGTACATAGAGAACTTCACAATATCACTCAATGCATATCAATCACTATTAAGAGTCTATCTATCAAATATAATAAACCATAACCTACCTCCACCGAAGAACCGAAGTCACGCAAGCTACTTTTCCTTTCCTCAATGCCTCCGAACCTTTCCAATCTATCAAGTATATATAATTTGTAAATTAACGAGTCTATAAGCACCCATGCTACTATATGTCTAGACCCAAAAATCATCAAACACAAATCTATTTTCAAGTTTCTAAACATTGATACCAACTAATTTATCATAACTTTAATGGTATTCAAGTAATATAATACACCTAATATTTAATTACCTATCTTAATATATTAAAACTTGATTTATAATATAATGACTAAGTAATAATATTCAAGATTAAAGCCAGTGGTTGCGAAACCAGTGGCAACAACTATAACCCAATCTACGGAGTACCCTCTCAAATCACGGGGAAACAAAAGAAGATGCAGTACTAATTCAATTGATACACCCCTATTCCTATAAATTATTTTCAAACAATTAATGTCCAATCATTGGCCTATAATTAGCCCCCAAACCTTATTTCCCAAGTAAAGAAAAAACATCACTGCATATATAATAAATTGCAATTAAAATCCTCTCATTTATGATCTTTCACAACCCCAAAATAATACTAATAATAATATAACCTCTACGTATATACATAAAGCATAGATTTAAGTTTTACCTGATGCATCTCGCCATTACTTTGGTGTGGCGAAGCTGTGAAATTTTCGGTCAGAGGTTACCTCTTTATTTTATATTATCTAACAAAAATTAGATCTAAAGTGGCTTAGGGTATTAACCTAAATTATGTTATATATGAACTTGACCCATTAACCACCAACTGAATTAATTTTTTTTTTTTTAAAATACCCATAAATTAAATAATCATAGTAGAGTAATAGTTCAAAATTCTCATTTTAAATTTACGCAAAGGGTCTTTTATAAAATAAAAAACTCTAGTACTCAAAACGACCGAATGGGTCGTTACAACTTCAAGTCTCCAAGTTATGCAACTCTTATGTTCCATAAAGGCATGCAACTATTCAAAACCTCTTTGTAGTCAAAGTATGTTAAAAATGAGACATACCTCAATCTTGATAATGAACCTCACGCGCAAACCCCGACGTTCAACAATTTATCTGTATAGTTTGTCCTCAAAATATCCCTTCAAAGCTATTGAATCGAGTTCTTGAGATCTATAGATTTGGATGATAATTTGTGGGTTAATTCGCGATAAAACAATGTTAGAATCACAGGGATAGAGTTAGAACTCACCTTCAATGTTTGGATTAAAGTCTAGGGTGTTTTCTCTCCAATAAGATCGTCCAAAACGAAGGGGAAGAAAGATCCCGACATAACACGTATTTATAGAGTATAGTCCAAAGCTGTCCGGGAATAGCAGGTCTGCTTGCCACAATGGCCATCACATTGAACCTGGCACCGCGCCCTACTATATATCTCGGTCACTCTCAGTGCAATGGGCAGTGCCCCTCACTAAAGGTTTTGGGCACCCCCACACTTGGAATATTTTTGAACCATTTTCATTTCTACACATTCACCGCACCGTCGTGGTGACTTTCAGTGCAATGGGCACTGTGCCACACTGCCCATTTCTCGAACACTTAGAAGAATTTTCAATGCTCGATTTATAGTAAATACTCATACTAGCAGTGTCAAGCCCTACAAGAGGAAGAGATGTTTGTCACCTCTTTCCAATTGGATGGATTCATGTAAGTTATCTTCTCCTTCTCAATAGAAGTCCCATTGTAATGCTCCTTAAGGTGATAAATAACTAAAAAAAGAGCTGAATTTTAAGCACTTAATGCATTTGGCGTCAGCTGAAACCCATCACATAGAGACAGAGGACTCTTAATCGCCAAAACCCAGCACTGAAGCTTCTAAGCTCGGGAGGCATCGGATGATAACATTCGGAAGTAACAACCTGTGTACAATTAAAATAATTCAAGGATGAGAAAACAAAAATTTATACTACAACACAGAAAAAACTTAGGGTTCATCACTTTCGGTTAATTACCTTCCCTCATTTGGAAAATGGTGTTTGACCATACAACTTGCAATTACTTGGCAAATATATTATATCAGTTCATAATATCAAATTTAAAAGATATATTAAAAACTTTGATTGATTTTCAAAATTCTATCGGTGCCACATAAATTAGGACAGAGGAAGTAACGTATATTATTTGAAATAACTAAAAAGTTACTATAAACCATAATATTAACAATTTAAAATTTTAAATGACATAAAAATTCGGTTGACTCTCAAAATTTTATGAGTATCACATAAATTGAGATAGAGAGAATAACATATCTTATTTGTACAAAGTATTATAAAATACAATATTTAAAAGACATAAAAAAATTTGGTTGAAACTCAAAATTCTATCGGTGCCACATATATTAGGACAAAAGGAGTAACATATATTATTTGAAAATTATGTAAAAAATACTAAAACTCACAATAATTAATAACTTAAAACATTTACAAATCATAAAAATAATAATTAATTGACTCTTTAAATTTCATCAGTGTCACATAAATTGGGACAAGATGTGTAACATATGCACAAACTCCATTATCTACTGCAAAATCTGAAATAATGAATTGATTTGAGATTTTTGATGTGATTACTGTATAAATAGTTTTTTTAGGTACTTGATTTCTGTATAAGCAAAAATTGAAACTAACCTTGGGTTATTGAGTAGTCAGCAAATCAGCACGATCCGTGTCAGATTTTTCGTAGTCTTCTAATTTTTATTTTTATTTTTTTTGCAGCCTAAAAGTGTACTGTATAGGTTATACCACCTAGGTCCCATTGCTAGCTAATTCAAATGCATATTTACAAATTTATTTCTCAATTATTAAATATGGAAGTTATTTAAAAATTAAAAAAATAAAACTATTGAAAATTTTCTAAATATGTATAAATGTGAATTATTTTATTTTTTATTTTTTATTTATTTAATTTGAATTTGAATTTATTTATCTTATTTTTTTAATAAATTATATATTTTAAAATTACGTAAAAAGTATTATAAAAAAACAATAACTGATAATTTAAAATGTTTAAAAGATATACAAAAATTTAGTTGACTCTCAAAATTTCACTTTGCCACATACATTGGCATATAAGGAATAACATATAATTATCAATGACTATATGACCTCTACATTGTCAGGTGCATTATCTTTGCCTCTGACTCGATCCCTACCAGGTCCACGATCTCTGCCTCTGTCAGGTGCCTTGATATGGAGGTGGGGGACCCTTACCAACCCTTATCTCAGCAAATCTGTGCATCGTAATTACATACTTGGCAGAAATGCAATCACAAACGGAAGCAGGTCCACAAGTCACTACATAAACAAACAAACAATTTAAGTAAAAAAAAAACACATTAAAAAAGCAAACAAACAAGGAAAATGATTAAAAATAACTTACAAGATCTATTTTGATTAGAAATAGGCGTCATGAACTCTTGACCAGCCCAACATCCTTCATCAGCCTAAAGGAAAACAATTAATCAATTAATATCAGTTAACCCAAGAAAAATAGAAAAATTGATTCAAGTTGACCATTACATCTGCACAAATAAGTTCTCCAAATCATCCTCTGGAGCAATGCGAACCATCAACAACAAGGAAATTAGAGTTATAAATCAGGCAGCCATCGATATCAACAAAAAATAAAAAAATTACAGAGACAAACACTGATATCAACAATTTTTTTATAAAGACAAACATAAACAGAACAAAAAATAAATAAATTAATAGAGACAAACACTGATACCAACAAAAGTCAAAAACTTATACAAAGACAAATATAAACACAACAAAAAAATTACATAAACAAACAATGATATCAACAAAAATAATTTTTTTACAAAGACATACAGAAATAGAACAAAATAAAATAAAAAAATACAGAGACAAACACTGATATCAACAAAAATAAAACAATTTACAGAGACAAACATAAATAGAACAATAATCAAAACAATTTATAGAGAAAAACACTGATGTCAACAAAAATCAAAAAAATTCTTTACAGAGATAAACATAAAGAGAAAAAAAATCAATTTTTTTTATAGAGATAAATATAAACAGAACAAAAATCAATTTTTTTTACAGAGACAAACACTAATATCAACAAAAAATATTTTTTTTTACAGTAACAAACATTAATATCAACAATTTTTTTTATAGTGACAAATAGAAATATAAACAAAAATCAATTTTTTTTACAGAGATAAACAGTAACAAAGAACTTATCCATACAAATATGGTTAAAGAAGACAATGCAGAAACAAGCTTAAAAATAATAGAGTGTAAATTTGAAACAAATAACTTAAATGAAATACATAATCACTTGCCTTGAAAGAAGCAATTTGAGATAGCCAAGAAAGAAAATGATATGAAAAAAATCTTTCCACCGATTTGCGTCATTTATAAAAATTAATAGAAAACTTTTTGCAAATATGATAATTACATATTTATTTATTTTTACCATTTAGGTTAGTCAAAAATATATATACCCATCAAGCTATTTTCTTACCCAACATATTCGATTTGGGCCTAAAACTACTCACTAACAATCTAGTTTCTTTTCTATCTAAAATAGTCAATTTGAGCCTAAAATACTCATTCACTGTTATTTCTTTTCTATCTGAAGTAGTCGATTTGTGCCTAAAATCTTCACGGGTAATATAATTATTTTTCTATCTATAGTAGTTAATTTGAGCCTAAAATTTAAATTTTACTTAAAAAGCAATATAAATCGCAATAACTGATAATTTAAAATGTCTTAAAAATATATAAAAAATTAGTTGACTCACAAAATTTCACTTTGCCACGTACATTGGCACATAAGGAATAACATATAATCATCAGTGGTTATATGACCCCTACCCCCTCCAGGTGCATGATCCCTGCCTCTGATTCAATCCCTGTCAGGTCCACGATCCCTGCCTCTGCCTCGATCTCTGTCAGTTGCCTCAATATGGAGGTGAGGGACCCTTACCAGCTCTTACCTCAGAAAACCTATGTATCGTAATTGCATACTTGACATAAATGCAATCACAAACCAAAGAAGGTACACAAGTCACTACATAAACAAGCAAACAATTTAAGTAAAAAAAAACCACATTAAAAAAGCAAACAAAACAAGGAAAAGAATTGAAAATAACTTACAAGATCTATCTTGATTAGGAATAGGCGTCATGAACCGCTAACCAACCCAACATTCTTCATCAGTCTAAAAGAAAACAATTAATCAATTAATATCAGTTAACCCAAGTAAAATAGAAAAACTGATTCAAAATGACAAATATATCTGTACAAATAAGTACTCCAAAATCATCCTCTGGAGCGATGCGAACCATCTACAACAAGAGAATTAGAGTTTTAAATCAGACATCAATCAATATCAACAAAACTAAAAAAAATTACAGAGACAAACACTGAAATCACCAAAATTTTTATATAAGAACAAACATAAACAAAACAAAATTAATTTTTTTTAATAGAGACAAACACTGATATCAACAAAAATAAAAAACTTTTACAAAGACAAACATAAACAAAAAATAAAATAACACATAGACAATGACTGATATAAAAAAAAGTTAAATATTTTTACAGAAACAAACATAAATAGAACAAAAAATTAATAAAAATACAGAGCAAAACACTGATATAAATACTTTTCAAGCTATAATAGTCGATTTGAGCCTAAAATTTTAATTTTATGTAAAAAGTAATATAAATCATAATTAACTGATAATTGAAAACGTCTAAAAGATATACAAAAATTTAGATGTCTCTCAAAATTTCACTTTGCGAAATACATTGACATATAAGGAATAACATATAATTATCAATGGCTATACGACTCCTACCCCTGCCACATGCATGATCCCTGTCTCTGACTCGATCCCTGCCAGGTCCACAATCCATGCCTCTGCCTCGATCTCTGCAAGGTGCCTCAATATGGAGGTGAAGCCCCTTACCAGCCCTTATCTCAGCAAACCTGTGCATTGTAATTGCATACTTGGTAGAAATGCAATCACAAACGAAAGCAGGTACACAAGTCACTACATAAACAAGCAAACACTTTAAGTAAAAAACACATTAAAAAAGCAAACAAAACAAAGAAAAGGATTAAAAATAACTTACTAGATCTATCTTGATTAGAAATAGGCGTCATGAACTGTTGACCAACCCAACATCCTTCATCAGCCTAAAAGTAAACAATTAATCAATTAATATCAGTTAACACAAAAAATACAGAAAACTGATATTGACTATTACATCTGCACAAATAAGCACTCCAAAATCATCTTCTAGAGCAATGCGAACTATCTGCAACAAGGGAATTAGTGTTTTAAGTCAGACAACTATCAATATCAATAAAAAAAAATAAATTACAGAGACAAACAAAATAATAGACTGTAAATTTGAAACAGATAACTTAAATGAAATACATAATCACTTGCCTTGAAAGAAGCAATGTGAGATAACCGAGATTAAAAATGATATGAAAAAAATCTTTCGACCAATTTGCGTCACTTATAAAAATTAATAGAAATCTTTTTTCAAGTATGATAATTATATATTTATTTATTTTTACCATTTAGATTAGTCAAAAATATATATACCTCCCCATCAAGCTTTTTTTTTTCAATTAACATATTCGATTTGGGCCTAAAAATACTCACCAACAATCTGTTTTCTTTTCTACCAAAAATAGTCAACTTGGGCCTAAAAATACTCATCCAATCTAGTTTCTTTTCTATCTAAAATATTCAATTTAGGCCTAAAAATCCTCACCGGTTATATAGTTACTTTTCTATCTAAAGTAGTCGATTTGAGCCTAAAATTTTAATTTTACATAAAAAGTAATATAAATCATAATTAATTGATAATTGATGAGTCCGAAATTTTGACTCATTTGGGCTTTGTTTTGATAGCATAAGTGTCCTCAAATGTCTAATTTATGCCCTAAACTGATGTTAAAGTGTTGATTTGCAGCTATTAAGGCTAAGGAGCAAGGCAAGGACATGACCAGACAAAAAAGAACTAAAAAGCTGAAGAATTGAAGAAAAGCGATCCCCGTGATCGCCAAGACCACTCGGCGCTCTTTAGCTCGCCTAAAGTTCCAGCGTGCCAGCCCTGGGGAAAAGACAAATTGGTGACAAAAATGAGCATTCAGCGCATCGCCGATCCACTCCGCGACAACAACTTCGATCGCCTAAAGTTACAGGACCTGGGATGCTGAAGATGAATGCAAAATGGCGATGGATGGGAGCAAAGGGCGGATCGCCAAACCACTCGGCGAGGCGTGACTTATACCGCCGAGTGGACTTTCAGGCCAAAATGCAGGAAACTATAAATTGGATTTTAAAAGGGATTTTGAAGAGTTCGAAGTTCTCAGATAGTTTTTGATCCCTAAGTTCTAGTTTTAGAGTTTTCTTTTAGTTTTTGAGTTCTTATTGAAAACTTTGATGATTTGTAAGTGGATTTTTGAATTTAATCACTTTGGAGCATTGTAAAGGCTTGGAGACTCTTACCCAGCTGATGGCTAATCTAGTTGGTAACTGTTTTTACCTTTTTATGATGCTTAGCTAAAACCCCAATTTCTTGGGGTCTGATCATGTGATTATGGGTTGAATTAGCTAATGGGTATTGTTATTTACTGATTTTAATGCTTAATTAAAGTGAGTTTAATTGTTAGCTGCGTTTTAATCTAAGAATTGTAGTTGCAAATGCAATTCTAGTGTAGAGTTCTGGGCTTTCTTGAGAGAGAAGTTTTAGAACCAAAAGTTTCGATTAATGATTGTAGTTATTGGGTTGATATGGATTTAGCTTGAAAGAGTAAATCCTAAATCCGATTTTACCCATCTAGCTCGAGAGAGTGGATAAATTAAGGTGTGGGCTATTCTTATTTGCTAAGCTTGTTGATGTTCGAAAGAAATCACTTGAATTGGGGTAGTTGTTCAAGAGAAAAATATCTTACTTATAGTCTAGCCTACCTACTGATATTTAGCTAATTGTTAGTAATTTCATTACCCGTACAGTGAAATTTACCTATAATTGATCACATCCCGAGAATTCCTCTCTATATTGTTATTTCCCTCGTGCTTGATTGTGTTGTAGCTGATAATTGACAATCCAAACCCCCCATCTGACATTCGTTGTCATCCCCTTATACTTGTTTACATATTTACGATAATTTACATTCCTATAACCGATTAGAGCACATTTGTACTTCATAACTGAATTTAAGCACGTACCACTCCCTGTGGGTTCGACCCCAACTCTTACTTGGGTTTTATACTGATTAACGATCGTCTACACCTAGAATTGGATGAGGTATATTTGAGACGTATATAAAAAATGGCGCCGCTGCCGGGGAGTGGTGTTGTTTAGAATTCTATTATTGAAGTTTGCATTGTGATCTTTTTGTGTTATAGTTGAATCGACTTACTTTGTTTGTGTTTGTGTTGGTTGGGTTGAACAGAAGAAGAAATGAGCGTAAATGGGAGCAATGGTAGCCAAGTTGGCCACGAAGACGATATAGGGAATTTGAACGATTAACGACCCTATCCAATTGGGTGGTGTCGGGGCTATATGTCTACCTCCTGCTGAAGGGAACACTCTTTTTCACATCACTATCACAAATGCTTCAGCTCCTACAATTGAAAGGATTGTTTGGAGGGATGGCTCATGAGGATCCCCATGAGCACGTTCAGAATTTCGTTGACGTTTGTGGACCGTTCTCGTTCAAGAACATTTCTCAAGAATCGCTCCGTCTTCGATTATTTCCATTCTCTTTGATGGGAGAAGCCACAAAGTGGTTTGCTGATCTTCTGAGAAACTCTATTACCACTTGGGATAACTTTCTATGTGAGGTACTTTCCCCCTTCAACGATGATGACGTTAAGGGATAGCATTCAAGGGTACAAACGCTTGGAAGGGGAATCAATCCACGATACGTGGCTGAGGTTTCAAAAGCTATTACTTCAGTGCCCAACTCATGGGTTGCCCCACGATGTCTTGTTGCAATACTTTTACAGGAGTCTTAACTCGGTGAACAATGGGGTTGCTGATCAACTTGTTCCCGGTGGTATAATGCAACAGCCTTGGGAGGTCGCATCTCAACTCCTTGATCGCATGACCAAAATCAATAGAGCATGGTACACTCGTGAGGACCAAGTGTCTCCTCTCACCTTTAGAATGACAAAAGAGCAGATCCCCAGCTGGACTTATTGTCGAAAAATGTGATGGGTAGTGGGTTGAAGAGTGTAAATGCTGTGGGTGTTGGTGAGCAAATCCCAATGAGGCACAGTTTGAAGCGTTGTACAATGAGGAAGTGAACTTCCTTGCAAATTAAGGAGGAGGTTTTGGTCAAAATTATCAAAGGCCGGGTGGAAATCTGAGTTGGAACAGAGATGATGGATGGAGAAATCGTGACAGAGAATGTAGTGATCGTGATGCCACTTGGAAGGAAAGAGAGGGTGACAAGGATAGGTACATCCCACCACATGAGCGCCAAAAGCCTAAAAAACAAATGGCTGAATCAGAAAATGTCCGCACTGAAGACATGCTTTCACACATTCTCAACAAGGTCGAAGGTTCAGACAAAGTGTTAAAAGAGATGAAGGAGGACGTCTCAACTCTCAATCAGACGGTGACTTCTCATTCACTCTCTATCAAGCAGCTGAAAACACAAATGGGTCAAATCTCGACTCATCTAAACCCAAGGCCACAATGAGGGTTGCCTAGTGACACAATGGCAAACCCTAAAAATGAATCTTGAATTGGTATTTACATCGTGCCACGACATTAAATAAGGCGCTTCTTGGGAGGCAACCCAAGTCTTTGATGTTTTAAATTTTGTTTTTGAATAACGGGTGTTGATTTTTGCAGGTTGAAAAGTGAAAAGTGAAAAGTGTGGGAAAATGGGAAATTGTGCGAGTAAAAAGTCCAGTTGGCGACACGCCAAACAGGTCGGCGAGCTCGACTTGGACCGCCGTTGGAACCACCCAGCTAGATGGGAAATTCTATAAAACTCGGCGAGCTAAAAGCTCCGTTGGCGACTCGCCGAACAGGTCGGCGAGCCCGACTTTGTCTGCCGTGTGAACCCCCAAATTACTGGGAGTTTTGTAAAACTCGACGAGCCAAAATACCACTCGGTGCATCGCCGAGTAGGTCAGCGGGCACGACTTACTTCGCCGACTGGCGCGCGAAATGAAAGGTTTTAAAGACCAAACAGTTTAAGATTTCAAAATCCTTTCACTTTCCTACTTTTTAACTCCCGCACTTCCTCACCTTATACTAGATTCTCGTACTTTTGTGTTTATTCTCGTGCTATTTGTGATCTCTGCTCAGATTTCTTTGGAATTACTTTGCCGCCTTGCATTTCAACTATTCTTTCGGCATAGAGGTTGGTTTTCCGAACCCCGAACTAAATTTGTGGTTGAACTCGAATGAAATTGGTAAATTATTATTGATAATTGTTGGGTAGTATGGTTTTAATATCGTTTAACTGTTGGATTGCCTGTAATTGATTGAATTCGTGCCTAATTGCTCGTAAATGATGGATTCCTGTGTCGTTAGTCAATTATATTGTTGGGTTGTGCTAAATTTGCATTGGGTCTAGCGGGGTGAAGTCTGAGTAACCCCGGATTGTGCCAAATGTCGTAGTTTTCCCGATGATAGAGTGGTTGACGTCATTCTTAAGGTTAAAAGATGTCAAATGGCCAATTTCGGCAGAATCAAGGGAAGTCAGAGTACCCCGAAGGCATGGGTAGTATGGGTATTGCTTTAATTTCATAGTGTGAGTGTTTAATTTTGATTTCGTGGGCTACGGGTTTGATTTTGAAGAATGGGATTGAAAACTGGCACGTAGGGCCATTTGGCGAGCTGGGTCGACCTCGTCGATTGGTTCGGCGGTTCGCCTAAGTCCCCTTAGATCGCCCTTTAATTCTCTAAATTCTTGAGTTTGATTCTGTAACTTTCGGCAATACGCCTGAGCTCGCCGAGTTCACTCGACGACTCACCAAAAGTCCTTCTTGATTGCCCTTCTGCGCCCCTAATTCCTTAAATTGCACTGTAACTTTCGGCGAGCTACTTTAGTTCACCGATTGGTGTCGGCGATCCACCGAAAGTCTCTGGACATCGCCGACCAGCTATGAGTTTTTGAAATTTTTGTACTGGAACTTTCGGCGAGCCTGACTTGGCTCACCAAAGTGATTTGGTGACTCATTGAACGGTTCGGCAAGATTCCATGCAGTTATTTTCTGAACTTTTTCTGAAACTTTTTCTAACATTTTTCTATGTGGTTTGCAGGAATGACTAGACCCAAGGTTTCCGGTGGAGACATGCCGCCCCGAAAGCGGGCACGTGGAGTGTTTATAGATGATGAAGCAGCTACTTCCAAGGCCAAGACACTACCTCCAAAAGAGGGTAAGGGCAAGGGCAAAACGCCCGTAGTTGTGCCTCCTAAGGGGGAAAGCTCAGACACTGAGGGGGACTCACATGATTCTAAGGCTTCTTTCTCTGAACCTGAAGATGATCAGCTACTGCAGGCCCAGAGAGTGGAGCTACGCTCCAAATCTCTTCATGATCTGTCTAGGATTCCGATGCCTACCCCTCCAGCTTCAGCTTCAGTGCCTCCTCCGGCACAGATGGTGGTCCCAGCACCACCAGTACAGGATCCTCCTCCCAGGTCACGCAACCGGTTAAAGGCCGAGGGACTGAGGACCATCTTAGAAGAGAAGAGATTGTCCACAGATGGTGTGGTGGACAGATATCCAACAGTGTGGGACACTCTCAGGTTCCACAGATTCGAGGTCTTCACCAAGCCCCGTGGCCCATACATTCCTACTTGGGTTCGGGAGTTCTACTCTACGTATAGTGACTTGGTACCTCAAGGGAAGAAGAAGGGTAGTGCCTTCAAGCCGGTGGACTTTGTGATGGTCTGAGGAAAGAAGGTGAAATGCAGCAGTGATGATATAAATACTGTATTCGACCGTGCCTCTGACTTTATACATGACTACCAGAGCATGATCACGACAAAGACTCTGGATGACTTAAAAGATTGGCTGGCCCCCCTTCTATCTGACACCACCCCGAGGTGGATTGAGGCCAGAGCGCTGATAGAGAAGAAGGACCTCAATGTAGCAGCTAGATATTGGTTTGGATTTATCAGCAGTACGATCATGCCGTCCTAGAACGAGTCTATCCTCCGCCATCCAAATGCGGCCTACCTTGGGAGTATCATTGCTAGGAAGTGGCTTAATTTGGGCTTGATCATTGAACATGAGATGGCCATGAGGGCCAAGCAGCGCCAGACGTATCTCCCCTTTCCGGTGTTGATCACCGAGTTGTGTCGACGGGCTTGAGTTCCACGAGATGAGATGAGGGATGTCGAGGTCACACCCACATCTTCTACCGACATCCGGCGTATTGAGGTCGAATACACAAGGGACGAGGCTGACAAGAGGAGGGCAGCCCCGGTGGACACATCCCTGGAGGTCGATATTGATATGCTACCTGCAGAAGTAATCTTACCTACTCCGGCCACTGGACCTTCAGGTACTTGTAGATCCACTCCTTCTGACACTCCTGGCACTTCTGCTGCACCCCCTCCCCCTGGATCTGCTACTGCTTCTACTTCTAGGCCTCTGATCACTCAGGCGATGCTGTTCAAGATGGCGCATCTGGCCCAATCTGCTGATATGCGTGCTTTCCGGCTAGAGGCCGCGATTCCTGGGATGATCGAGAGAGCCATTACTGCTGCGTTGACACCTCTCAGAGCTTCGATCGATGCCCTTACTGCGAGAGTTGAGGTGTGTGAGAGAGGACAAGGAGCTGATGATGAGGTGACGACCTTGAAGGTCGATCTTGTGGGACTCCGCAAAGATGTGGACGAGCTGAAGTCCACCGACCTCTTCATTCTCTTTGGTACTGTGGACATACCAGATGTCCCGACCTCAGATATTCCAGCCTGTTCAGAAGTGCCTCGGGCTACCACCGAAAATGAGGTTAGAGCTGATGACACTGATGCTGATTTTGAGGCTGAGACGGATGAGGAGCAGCTTGGTGATCGAGATGAGGTTGTCTATGAGGACTTGGTTGATTTGGAGGGTGCCATGTACGAGACTGCTAGACTGACATCGCTTCAGGATACTACTATGGTGGGCTCTAGTGGAGCTAAAGATGCTGAGATACCGAACACTGATTCCCCGACAGATGGAGTGACTGATACGCAGACTTCACCCCAGGCCTAGCCTGGCAGTATGATTATTTTTACCTCCCTCTCTGTTATTTTATTGACTATGGTGTTTTAGTTGCATTTGAGGACCACTATTTTTTTTTGTTGGTGGGGTGAGGTATTTCCATACCTACCTCTTTTGTGGGCTGTTTTCTGAATATTATGTTTTTGTGATGTGAATATTGGAGCTTATTGGTTTATATATATACATCTTGGTTATGGTATTGCGGTTGTTCATAGCTTGTGGCCCATTGTTTTGATAGAAAATGGTTTTGAACCAAATTTTAAAATTTTGCCACCTCTTTTGTGTGTGATTGTGGCTGTTCTTGTACAAATTTTAGTGTCGGTTGTGATCAATACCGATGACTTGAATAGTGCTCTTAATTGAACAAAATAAATGTGCGGCTATAATGAATCAAACAAAGTTACATAGGCAATATGTGAACTTTGAGCATCTTATTGTGACTAGCCGATTGTCGATGAAGTCTCTTGCAATGAACATTGCACGCTAGCTAGAAAGTGTGGAGTCTTGTTTGATAATTGGATTTATGCCTTGTGTGGTGAGGTTACCTTAAACATTATACGTGATGACACCTAGAATTAGCCCCGTTGGTCCGATTGATTGAGTGAGGCAAGCGATAGACATGATCTTAGGCACATTTTTTGAAGAGTGAGCCTATTTGACAACATACCTCTTTGTGGCCAACCTTGTGAGATGTGTGAACCTTGCTTGACACCTTTTGAGCCTAACCTTTTCTTGGAAGAAACTTGAACAATTGTGACCTCTTTTTAACCCTTCACCCATAACTTTTGTGAAGAATGGTTTGTTTGAATAGCCAACTTAGGCAAAAAGCCTAAGTTGGGGGTGTGGTGAAAAAGAAGGAGAATTAAGAAGTGAGAAATATTCCCTCGAGTTGGATTTGTTGGAAAAATAATGGAACCCCCCCATATAAAAAAAATAAGAAAAGAGAAAAAGAAATGAAAAAGAAGAAAGAAAAGAAAAGACTGAAAAAGAGAAAAAGTTGTGAAAATAGCAAAAGAAATGGGGTATCCGGTGATTCATGTCTAGTTGAATAATGGGGTGAAATATGATCATGTTTGAATGCGAAAGAGAAGGAGAAAATGATTTTCAAGCCATACTTCATAAAGGTAGGAGCCACTAAGGCTAAATTGTCATACCCTTACACTCAACCTAGTTACAAGCCTTAAAAAGACCTTTGTGATCATGAGTGAGCTGAAAGGAATGTTGATTGGAAAATAAGGGCAAGCTTATGGGTGAAGTCATGCATATGTTCATCTTTGTGAGTGTGAGAGTTGTATGTGATTCCGGAACTTTAAATTGTTGAGAAATTTTGTGTGAATATGGAATCATCTTTGTTGTGAGGGCATTTGAAAAAAATTGTTGAGCTTGAGTACCCTTGATTATGGTAAGTCACAATTCGAAACTTTGAGTGCACAATTGATCATTGTATGAGTAGTTTGAACCTTGTTGTGTGCATTTATGTTGAGTCTTATGCAACATTGTTTGTAGACATCCTTGTTGAAATGATTGATCTTGAGTTTTACTTGAGGACAAGCAAAAGTTTAAGTTGGGGGTGTTGATGAGTCTGAGATTTCGACTCATTTGGGCTTTGTTTTGATAGCATAAGTGTCCTCAAATGCCTAATTTATTCCCTAAACTAATGTTAAAGTGTTGATTTGCAGCTATTAAGGCTAAGAAGCAAGGCAAGGACATGACCGGATAAAAAGGAACTAAAAAGCTGAAGAATTCAAGAAAAGTGATCCTGGTGATCTCCAAGACCACTCGGCGCACCGCCGAGTGGCTCTTTAGCTCGCCCAAAGTTCCATCGTGCCAGCTCTGGGGAAAAGCCAAGTTGGCGATAGAAATGGGCATTCGGCGCATCGCCGATCCATTCCACGACAACAACTTCGATCGCCCAAAGTTACAGGACCTGGGATGCTGAGGATGAATGAAAAATGGCGATGGATGGGAGAAAAGGGTGGATCGCTGAACCACTCGGTGAGGCGCGACTTATACCGCCGAGTGGACTTTCAAGCCAAAATGCAGGCAACTATAAATTGGATTTTAAAAGGGATTTTGAAGAGTTCCGAAGTTCTCAGACAATTTTTGATCCCCAAGTTATAGTTTTAGAGTTTTCTTCTAGTTTTTGAGTTCTTATTGAAAACTTTGAGGATTTGTAAGTGGGTTTTTGAATTTAATCACTTTGGAGCATTGTAAAGGCTTGGAGACTCTTTCCCAGCTGATGGATAATCTAGTTGGTAACTGTTTTTACTTTTTTATGATGCTTAGCTAAAACTCCAATTTCTTGGGGTGTGATCATATGATTATGGGTTGAATTAGCTTATGGGTATTGTTATTTATTGATTTTAATGCTTAATTGAAGTGGGTTTAATTGTTAGCTGCATTTTAATCTAAAAATTGCAGTTGCAAATGCAATTCTAGTGTAGAGTTCTGGGCTTCCTTGAGAGAGAAGTTTTAGAATGAAAGCTTTCGATTAATGATTGTAGTTATTGGGTTGATATGGGTTTAACTTGAAAGAGTAAATCCTAAATCCGATTCTACCCATCTAGCTCAAGAGAGTGGATGAATTAAGGTGTGGGTGTTCTTATTTGCTAAGCTTGTTGATGTTCGAAAGAAATCACTTGAATCGGGGTAGTTGTTCGAGAGAAAACTATCTTACTTATAGTCTAGCCTACCTACTGATATTTAGCTAATTGTTAGTAATTTCAATTAACCATACAGTAAAATTTACCTATAATTGATCACATCCCGAGAATTCCTCTCTATATTATTATTTTCCTCGTGCTTGATTGTGTTGTAGCTGATAATTGGCAATCCAAACCCACCATCTGACATTCGTTGTCACCCCCTTAGACTTGTTTACATGTTTAAGATAATTTACATTCCTATAACCGATTAGAGCACATTTGTACTTCCTAACTGAATTTAAACACGTACCACTCCCTGTGGGTTCGACCCCAACTCTTAGTTGGGTTTTATACTGATTACCGATCATGTACACCTAGAATTGGATGAGGTGTTTTGGAGACGTATATCAATAATTTAAAATGTCTAAAAGATAAACAATGATATCAACAATATTTTTATACAGACAAACATAAGAATAACGAAAATCTAAAAAATTAATAGAGGGAAACACTGATATCAACAAAAAGAAAAAAAGTTTTACAGAGACAAACACTAATATCAACAGAAATTAAATTTCTTTTACAAAACAAACAGTAATATCAACAAAAATAGTTTTTTTTTAACAGAGACAAACAATAACATAGAACTTATCCATATAAATAAGGCCAAAGAAGACAATGCAGAAACCAACTTAAAAATAATAGAGTGTAAATTTTAAACTAATTACTTAAATGAAATACATAAACACCTGCCTTGAAAGAAGTAATGTGAAATAACCGAAAAAGAAAATGATATGAAAAAAATCTTTCGACCAATTTGCGTCATAAATTGACCAATTTGTGTCATTTATAAAAATTAATAGAAACTTTTTGCAAGTATGATAATTATATATTTATTTATTTTTACCATTTAGGTTTGTCAAAAATATATATACATCCCCATCAAGTTTTTTTTTTTAATTAACATATTCGATTTGGTCCTAAAAATACTCACCAATAATTTAATTTCTTTTCTATCAAAAGTAGTCAACTTGGGCCTAAAAATACTCATCCAATCTAGTTCCTTTTCTATCTAAAGTGGCTGATTTGAGCCTAAAATCTTCACCGGTATTATAATTGCTTTTCTATCAAAAGTAGTCGATTTGAGCTTAA
The DNA here is from genome assembly GCA_029582245.1 of Solanum etuberosum. NCBI lineage: Eukaryota > Viridiplantae > Streptophyta > Magnoliopsida > Solanales > Solanaceae > Solanum > Solanum etuberosum. Next base: position 27,118 of record JAJONR010004406.1, read on the forward strand.
AATTTTAATTTTACGTAAAAAGTAATATAAATCATAATTAACTAATAATTTAAAATGTCTAAAAGATATACAAAAATTTAGATGTCTCTCAAAATTTCACTTTGCAAAATATATTGGCACATAAAGAATAACATATAATTATCAATGTCTATACGACCCTAACCCTGCCAGGTGCATGATTTCTGCCTCTGACACGATCCCTGCCAGGTGGGGTCCCTTACCAGCCCTTATTTCAGCAAACCTATGCATCGTATTTGCATACTTGGCAGAAATGCAATCACAAATGAAAGATGGTACAAAAGTCACTACATAAACAAACAAACAATTTAAGTAAAAAACACATTAAAAAAGCAAACAAAACAAAGAAAAGGATTAAAAATAACTTACTAGATCTATCTTGATTAGAAATAGGCGTCATGAACTGTTGACCAACCCAACATCCTTCATCAGCTTAAAAGTAAACAATTAATCAATTAATATCAGTTAACCCAAGAAGCATAGAAAAACTGATTCAAATTGACCATTACATATGCACAAATAAGCACTCAAAAATCATCCTTAAGAGCAATGCGAACCATCTACAACAAAGGAATTAGAGTTTTAAATCAGACAACCATTAATATCAACAAAAATAAAAAAAATTACAAAGACAAACAATGATATCAATAATTTTTTTTTATACAGACAAACATAAACATAACAAAAATCAAAAAAATTAATAGAGAGAAACACTGATATCAACAAAAAATTAAAAAGTTTTACAGACACAAACACAAACAGTGCAAAAAAAAAAAACAGAGACAAACACTAATATCAACAAAAATCAAAAAATTTACAGAGACAAGCATAAACAGAACAAAAATAAAAAAATACAGAGACAAACATTGATATCAACAAAAATAAAAAAAATTACAAAGACAAATATATACAGAACAAAAATAATTTTTTTTTATAAAGACAAACATCGATATTGTAGCAACTCTCTCGGAATGATGCTACTACTTAACAGGAAAGCTAATATAATACTTGCACATTTAAAAGGGATTAATCTAAGATATAAATTATAATTCAATAGAGAAATTTAGCCCAAAATAACAAGTGAAAGGTATAAAGGCTTGTCATTTAGAAATTTAGTTGATCTCAAATTTAAACAAGACAAGAATCTCAATTTATGGCGGAAGAATCTTTTAAAATAATTTTAAAAAATATGCTAAGAGATTTTCATGTATTGTCTATACTACTACCAGACACGTTATAAATCATTATCAACTTCGGGGTACCGAAGTTTGATTGGTTCATGCTTCATACAAACCTTCAAAATAAATTGTAAATTTAATACATTGCAAGACTTGGGTTTACACACCCCAAAATAGTAAAACATGTAGTCATACTTATTTTACAACCCATGATGACATGATCAAATTAGCCTTCAAAATTTCATGTAAATGTACAGCATATAGATCATGTACAACTCCCAAGATTTATGCAAACTATAGATGCGTATATGCAAATGTGATCTTCCATAAAGCTCTCAAAAACTCCGTCTCCAATGGCCAGCTTCAAGTATCCCCTCGAACGTTCCCTACGATAGAAACAACTATCGCTAAGCATAATGCTTAGCGGTGTAAAAACTATATAAGTGGAGCCACTAGATTTATCAAGTTACCTTTCAAAAGTCATGGGCAACATAATTGAAACATAATAAATAAATCAAGTAAACAATGTATCAAGGATATCAAGTTCTATATTTAAAGATCCAAGTGTCAAGAACGCTCATAGCACCATTTCCCAAGAGATCCAATACCAAGGCTTGCCCAATATATACATCATACTGTCACATCCAGCATAATCAAGTATCAAGAAGGATCGACGCCCTGTATCAAGAAGGGTCAAATCCTAATAATCAAGAGAATCAAGAACCATATTAAAAATTGACTTCCTAGTTCATACTTAAAATGGACAACTTCCATACTTAAGACGAACCAAAAATCCAGAGTCAAGATGACAAATGATCCGAATCAATAGGAGTGCCAATAGTGACAAAATCAAATCCACAAGAAGGACAAAGTCCCAACAAGAATGCCAGGTGATCAAGCAATCCGTACAAGTGGCCGAGTTACACAAGTGTCTTGAAAGTCTCATAGAATACCAATACGACAATACAACGAGACAAGAAGTAACCAAGGTATTGAGATAACCCTTCAAATATACAAGCAGATAACAAGAGTACAAGTACAAGTTTATACACAAACCTCAGGCTTTAGCATAGAAACATTCCAACAAAACTTCAAGAGTTCAAACCGTAGACCGACCAACGTATCAAGGTCCTCAACTTGTACACGAGTATATATAACCTTAAAAATACAATTAAATAACTTCTTTAACTTCTATTAGCTCAATAATGTTGACGTAAAACAGGATCATCATCACAAGTAAGCCTAGCATGTACAAATACAACTATGCTCCCAAAACAATGAATATGTCCAGCCTGGTACCTCAAGTCGCAAATTTGTTTTGAAGAGGAAAATGGTAAAACTTGACTTTATATCCTTCATGAAAGATGTAGTTATATCTCTTAAGGTTGCGAATAATCAAGAATAATCACAAAATACGTTGTGTACAAAAATATATAATCAAAACATTAATAGTTGAACATACAGGATTTCTAAATCAGAAATCTGGACATAACTTGTCCTGCGTCCCATATTTTAAACCCATAACAGCTAAATTAGAGTTTTACATAAACATAAGAGTTGTAGGTATATGAATTAGCTTTTCAAATCATATTTATTCACTGTAAACAAAGTTTAGAGAATGAGATATTCCAAAGGTATTAAAAATTACTCAGCTCAAAAATAGATTTCAATTACTCACCAAAAGGTAGGATGAGTCTCGACTTCCAACTAAATGGACCAAGGTTTTCTTGTGATTTTGTGAGTAATAGGGCTAGATAAAGTTCTCCAGGTTTCTTAGAGTTAAGGAACACAAATTCTTATAGAGTAGGTGTGAAAATATATGTTATAAAAGTGATGTTTATCACTTAATAGATATAGCTGAAAGAAAAGTTGGCTGCCCAAAAGTAAAAAGGTTGGCTGCCCCAAAAGTAAAAAGGCTGGCTGCCCAAAATGTATACATATATACTTATATGTATATACCTATCCTCCCTTTCAAGTTATAGGTAATTCTAATTAAAATTTTACGTAAATACCCCAATACAATTCCTTAAATTACGATCACAATTTATCTTATGCAAATTTGCAAATATTACAAAATTTCAAGTTCCTAAAATGAGAATAAAACATACTGAAGTAATTAAAGAATGGTGTATCGACATGCGACTCTTGGTTAGTATTTAGGGGTGTTACAACTCTCTCTCCCTCAATGAAATTTCGTCTCAAAATTTACCTTACTCTAGTCCCGAAACAAGTGTGGATACTGGGCCCTCATGTCTTCTTCTCGCTCCCAGGTAGCTTCTTTTTCCAGAATGGTTCCTCCAAAGTACTTTTACCAAGGGGATTCTCTTGTTTCTAAGTTGCTTTACTTCATGAGCTTGAATTAGGATAGGTTTTTCTTTATATGTCAAGTCAGGGTTAACCTCAATAGATTTACCTGGAAGAACATGAGATGGATCAGGACAATATTTTCTGAGCATAGAATCATGGAAGACATTGTGGATCTTGTCTAACTCAGGTGGCAAAGCTAATTTATATGCAACATGTCCGACTCTTTCAAGTATCTCATAAGGTCCAATAAATTGGGGACTAGGTTTTCCCTTTTTGCCAAATCTCATAATCTTACGACTTTTGTCTATCCGATGAAATCTTTAGACGATCCTCGATTATTTTTACCCTGTCTTCCGTTTGTTTTGCACAATTTAAGGACCAATAAGCTTGCTTTCACAAACTTCACTCTAACAAAGAGGGGTCCGATATTTTCTTCTGTATAAGGCTTCAAAGGGAGGCGTTCCAATACTCGATTGGTAGCTATTATTATAAGCAAATTCTATCAAAGCCAAGTGTTTGTCCCAACTACCCTCAAACTTTATAATGCAAGCTCGAAGCATATCCTCCAAAATTTGTATCACTCTTTCTGACTGACCGTCTGTCTGAGGATGGAACGAAGTGCTAAATTTCAACTTAGTACCCAAAGCTTCCTGCAAGTTACCCCAAAATATATATGTAAACCTTGGGTCTCGGTAAGATACAATAGACATAGGGATCCCGTGTAGTTTTACAATCTCATTAATGTACAATTCAGCTAAACGCTCAAGTGAGTAATCCATCTTGATTGCTAAAAAGTGAGCACTCTTTGTTAGCCTATCTACTATCACCCATATTGCATCATGATTTTTTGGAGTACGAGGAAGTCAAGAAACAAAGTCCATAGTTATTCTCTCCCATTTCCATTCTGGCATCGGCAAAGGTTGTGGCAAACCAACTGGGACCTGGTGATCTGCCTTTACTTGCTGACAAACCAAACATTTTGAAATGACTTCCGCACTGTCTCTCTTCATACCATTCTACCAATAATGCTATTTGATGGTCTGGTACATCTTTGTACCTCCAGGATACATTGCATATGACGATGTGTGTGCTTCATTCATGATTTCTCTTCTCAATTTTTCATCATTAGGGACACATAACCTAATTTGATAAAATAAGGTACCATCCTCCGTTAATACAAAATCAAGCGTTTCCCCATTTTGAACTTCTCTAGTCAATTTTATGAGTATCTCATTATAACACACCGTATTCTAGAACTACCAAAAATGCAGATTTCAAAAGTTGCAGGTGCAACCCACGGTTGCCACCCACGGACCGTAGGGTGACCCACGGACCGTAGGGTGACCCACGGTCCGTCCTGGTGGTCCGTGGTTCGCCACCTGTAACCCCTCCCAGACTCAGCCCAGAAAATCTTCTAAGGCATGACCCACGGCCGGACACACAGACCGTGGTCCTGGTCCGTGGATCGACGCCCCAGAACCCCGTCGACGGTTGACCAACACGGACCATGGGTCAGTCCATAGAACTGTCAGTCAGTTCCGTCGGTGGCCCCGACAGCTTTTAAGTCATAGGTCGTTTGGTCTTTTCCCTATGCGTTGGACCCCTAAACTACGTCGTTTAACCCCTAAACTACGTGGTTTTGATCAGTTTTAGCCTAGTCACTAAATTAGAACTTACCAAGTTAATTCCTTCTTCAAAAATTGATCAAACTTAGAGAAAAATAGAGGAGAAAGTTGAGCAACCCTAGTTCAAGAACACAATGAGTTTTCATTAGTTCCAGCCCCGAAATCGAAAGTTTTCTCCATGGAATTCATCACCAGGTATGTGGGATTTCACTAGTGGGTTCCTTTCACCCATTAGGTCCCTAGAATTCAGTCAGATTCTTGATTTCCTTCATATTATCTAGATATAGGGTTTCTAAAATTTCAGCAGATCATTATGAATTAGTTACTTTAATGTTCCTAATCAGATTATCATGATTTTAGTATTATTTTGCGTAGATTCTTTCATAAACTCAGAACCCTAGCTATGTAGTTCTTTTAGTTCATGCATTACACATTCTAGGTCAGTTATTTCAGATATACATGCCACAGATTCTTTCATTATTTAGTACATTAATGTTGCATTTTTAATTATCATGTCAGTATTTTGAGCTATCCAGTATTACAGAAATTCATTCATAAATTGTTAACTACATAATCAATTGGGAGTAGCTTAATACCGAGTGGACTAGGGTCAGTCACCCTCAAGTCCCAGAACTACGTGCCCCCGTAGGTTGTAAGTCCCCTCTGTGTGCATCATTTTACTGATCACGCCAGTTATGCCTCTATACCTCTGGCAGGGTATATTGGGTCCTCTCGATGAGGCGTATACATCGAACTCCACATTTAGCTCATACGGTTTTAGGTCGGTTATTAGTAGTTCCCTCACAGTCAGATTCTAGTGTAGTGACCAGGTTATCAGATACAGTTCAATATTCAGTTTCAGCATGTTATAAACTTGGTCATTGCACTCAGTTAGTTCATGTTCAATATTTCCAGTATAGTATCATGCTTATCTTACATCATTGCTCAGTTATATGCTTTGTTCAGTTATGTATATTACTCAGCTTTAATCTATCCTGCATGCTTAGTACCTTTCAAGTACTGGAAACATTAAAGATGATGATGCGGCGCATTGGCCCATGTTTTGAATTTTGTATCTGCTTTGGGACTTGTTTGGTAAATTACTTGTTGAGTTCTTATGTGAACTTGTTAAATGCAAATTTATTCGGGATCTGTGTGTGCTAATGTGTCTGTGATACTCTGCGCTACATCTTCTCGTGATGTAGGTTCAGGTTTTCAGCTTCCAGATCACGCATAGATCGGTTCCCGATCTCCAGCTCAGCAGTACTAGTGGTGAGTCCTCATTCTCCGAGGATGACATACATGTTTCTTTTGCTTTTAGTCTTTAGTTTCAGTGTTTGCTAGATCTAGCTGGGGCATGTCCCAGCATTTCTAGTCAGTAGAGGCTATATTTCAGACATAGTTAGAATCAACTTTAGCATTTGAGTTTGACCTCTCAGTTGTTGTTAAACTCTCAGTTTTATATATTCAGATAGTTTATGGGTATTCCCATTTATTTCAGTTTATCTTATGATTTAGCTTTCGCACAATATTTCTTTACCTTAGTTTATTTAGTATGCTTAGAATAAGCCAGCTCAGGATTAGCTTGGCGTCACTCGTGATCCTAGGTCCCATGTCCGCGTCCTGGGGGTAGCTTCGGGGTGTGACACTCTTGGTATCAGAGCATTAGGTTTAAGTGTCCTAGGATGTCTGAAAAGCTGCACTAGGTAGAGTCCTTTTCATGGGTGTGAAGTGCACCACATCTAATGAGGGGGAGGCTACAGAGTGTTTTAAGAAAGCCTTACTTTCTTGATATTCTTATCGTGCGTTGGTATGATCTCTTTCTAACTCATCGTTATATGTTTCAGATCATGCCTCCTCGTAGAGCTTACCAAAGGAATGCGAATGCCCGAAATGCTAACACAGCTCCTCCAGTCCCAGATCAGGAAGTTTTGATTGCAGAATTTCGGAATGCTATCCAACTTTTCACTCAGAGTGTGACTAACCAGAACAACCAGCAGGTTCCAGCTCCTGCAAATGCTAATGTTGGGTCAGCTGCAGCTAGAGTTCGTGATTTTGTTAGGATGAATCCGCCTGAGTTCTTAGGATCGCAGATTGGTGAGGATCCCCAATGCTTCATAAATGAGGTCAAGAAGATCTTTGGAGTGATGCAAGTGACAGGTAATGATAGGGTAGAGTTGGCATCCTATCAGCTTAAGGATGTAGCTCATATCTGATATACTCAATGGAAAGAGAACATGGGTACAAATGCAACTCCTATCACTTGGGAATGTTTTAGTGAGACTTTTCTGGACAGGTTCTTCCCAAGAGAGTTGAGGGAGGCAAGAGCTCAGGAGTTCATGAACTTGAGGCAAGGTAACATGACACTCCAAGAGTATGGACTCAAGTTCACCCAACTCTCCAGGTATGCTCCTCACATGGTTGCCGATTCCAGGGTTTAAATGAATAAGTTTCTGTATGAGGTATCCGACTTGGTGAAAACAGAGTGTAGAAATGCTATGTTGCTGGAAAATATGAACATCTCTAGGCTCATGACTCATGCTCAACAGGTTGAGGGAGATAAGCTTAGGGAACAGGCTAAGGAGAACAAAAAGGCTAGGACAGACAGCTATGCGTATTCTCAACAAAAATCGGGTGGTGGAAATCGCTCGCAAGTTCAGTAAAAGTCTTCAGCCCCAGCACCTTCATCAGCTAGTGCTCCATCCTCTAGGTTCCGACAGGATCAGAAAGGTAGGGCATCAGGCTCTAAGTCTCAGGGGAGTGTTTCAGGTACCAGAACCTACCCAACTTGTCCTAAGTGTGGTAAGAACTATCCGGGTGAGTGTCTTGCAGGAAAGGAAGGATGTTTTGGGTGTGGTCAGACTGGTCATAGGTTGAGAGATTGTCCTTCTTCTATGCAGGGTCAAGGAGGTAATAATGGTAGAGCTCAGTCCACAACTTCAGCAGCACCAGCAGGTCGCCCGACTCAGCAGGGTAACTCATCTGGTATAGGTGGCGGTCAGCGCCAAAACAAGTTGTATGCTCTTCAGGCTCGCCAGGATTAGGGAGATTCTCCTGATGTGGTCACTGGTACGTTACGAGTCTTTAACTTAGATGTTTATGCTTTGTTAGATCTAGCTCCTTATATAGCAGTCAAATTCGATGTTAATCCAGAAACTCTCTTAGAACCCTTCTCAGTCTCTACCCCAGTTGGTGACCCAGTTATAGCTAGACGGGTATATAGAAATTTCCCTGTCACAGTCTCTCATAAAGTCACCTCAGGAGATCTTGTAGAGTTAGAAATGGTAGATTTCGATATCATTCTAGGCATGGATTGGTTACTTTCCTGTTATGCCTCATTCGATTATAGAACTAGGATTGTTCATTTTTAGTTTCCAGATGAACCAATCTTAGAATGGAAGGGTAGTAGCTTAGCGCCTATGGGTCGATTCATTTCTTACCTTAAGGCCAGAAAGATAATTTCCAAGGGGTATATCTATCATTTAGTTCGGGTTAAGGATTCAAGCTCCGAAACCCCAACTCTTGAGTTTGTTCCAGTAGTTAATGGGTTCCCAGAAGTGTTTCCAGAAGATTTTCCCGGAGTTCCTCCCGAAAGGGAAATTGACTTTGCAATTGATCTCCTTCTAGATACCCAGCCTATTTCTATTCCTCCTTACAGAATGGCTCCAGCTGAGCTTAAGGAATTGAAAGAGCAGTTGAAAGACCTTCTAGATAAGGGCTTCATCAGACCTAGTATTTCCCCGTGGGGTGCACCAGTGTTGTTTGTGAAAAAGCAAGATGGTTCTCTCAGGATGTGCATTGACTATCGGCAGTTGAACAAAGTCACAATCAAGAATAAGTATCCCATCCCTAGGATTGATGACTTGTTTGACCAACTTCAGGGTGCTATTCATTTTTCGAATATAGACCTCAGATCTGGTTATCATTAGCTCAGAGTCAGAGACAGTGAAATTCCAAAAACAGCCTTCAGAACTTGGTATGGTCATTATGAATTTGTAGTTATGTCATTTGGACTAACCAATGCTCCTGCAGCTTTCATAGATTTGATGAACAGAGTGTTTAAGAAGTATTTGGACTTATTCGTTATCGTCTTTATTGATGAGATCCTCATTTACTCTAGGAATGAGGAAGAACATGCGACTCATTTGAGGGTTGTTCTTCAAACTCTCAAAGATTGCCAGTTGTTTGCTAAATTTAGCAAATGTGAGTTTTGGTTACAATCAGTTTCTTTCCTCGGGCATATAGTATCTAGCGAAGGGATCCAAGTGGATTCTCAGAAAATAGAAGCAGTGAAACAATGGTCGAGACCTACTTCTCCTACAGATATGAGAAGTTTCTTGAGTCTAGCAGGTTATTACAGAAGGTTCGTGGAAGGATTTTCATCCATAGCTTCTCCATTGACTAAGTTGACTCAGAAAAAGGTTAAGTTTCGGTGGTCAGATGATTGTGAGAAAAGGTTCGCAGAGCTGAAAACTAGGTTGACTACAACTCCTGTTTTGACTCTACTAGAGGGTTCAGACGGTTATGTTATCTATTGTGATGCGTCCAGAGTCGGCCTAGGTTGTGTGTTGATGCAGCGAGGTAAGGTTATAGCTTATGCTTCTAGACAACTTAAGGTGCATGAGAAGAATTATCCGACTCATGACCTCGAGCTTGCAACAGTGGTGTTTGCACTTAAGATTTGGAGACATTACTTGTATGATGTTCACGTAGATGTGTTCACAGACCATAAAACCCTTCAGTATGTGTTCACCCAGAAAGAGTTGAATCTTCACCAGAGGAGATGACTTGAGTTCCTCAAGGATTATGACATGAATGTGCTTTACCATCCTGGTAAGGCCAATGTAGTAGCAGATGCCCTTAGCAGACTATCTATGGGTAGTGTAGCACATGTTGAGGAAGAAAGAAAAGAACTAGCAAAGGAT
>JAJONR010004407.1:0-44023 GCA_029582245.1 Solanum etuberosum
GTGGATCCACTTTAGCTCAAGTTGATGGTTCTTACCTTGGAAAGTAAGGAAATCTCTTTTCAGTGTGGGATAGACACCAGATTCCATGTTATAGCTCAGATGGTCTATGTCTGTTAATTGTCAACTTCTAACAATAATAAACTAAGGTTACTTTCTAAAAGTATCTCAAATGTGTATTAAAGATTTTTAACTTGCATTCACCATCATTATGACATATGTTTTCTAACATGTTAGTTTATGATTTAGTTTGGTCATTTCATGTCATATAAAGTCTTTTTAGCATGATTTCATAACTCGTATGCATTGCTATCATACTTAGTACATTTCATATACTAATGCATACTTGTGCCTACATTCTTTCACTAATGTAGGTTCCGACGCTCCTATTCCGCACACTCATTTCTAGTTGATCCTTTTGAGCTTTTGAACATTGGTGAGTCCTCATGTTTCGAGGATCGAGACTCTTTTATTGCTTTGTGTCATTTTCATTTTGGACATATATGTGATGTATGGGTTACGTCCCTTCACTTTTCTTATGATATATTAGATGACTTTGAGACTTATGTTAGACTTCCACTTTTTCAAACGCTTTATGATATAAAACTGTCTTTAAATTTATTTAAATTTTATTATCTTGTATGATGTATGCTAAGTGGCTTGCATAGGGCCTATCGAGGTTTTATACGTCATGTTACGCCTAGGGTATACGTTGGGTCATATGAAATTTTATATCAGAGCACAAGGTTTAAAAAGGTCCTAGGAAGTTTGTAAGCCACGTCAAGTAGAGTCTCGTTCATAAGTGTGAAGCAAGCCATATTTATGAATGAGAAGTTATAAGATGGTTAGGAAACTCGACTTCTATCATTACTCAAAAAGACGTGTGGTAGAGTGTAACTCTATATGTCTCTCTCCTGATCCTTATCCGATGTTTTTCAGGATATGGACCCTCGAAGAGCATACATTAGGAGGAATGAGAATGTGGAACGGGAAGCTCCTCAAGCTTCTGGAGAATCTCCTCAAGTTCTGGTCTACCCTTTCGCTGAACAAGGGACTAATGCAGAGTTTAGAGCTGCCTTTCAAAGGTTGGCTCAAGCCAATAGGGAGTCTTTGGTCCCCGTGAACCCAAATGTTGGTACGACGGAAACTAGAGTGAGGGACTTCTCTAGGATGAATCCTCCAGAGTTTGATGGTTACAAAGTTGAGGAACATCCTCAATAGTTCATTGATGAGGTGTTTAAGGTGTTGATGATCATGGGAGTGTAGTCGGTGGAAAAGGAGGAATTGGCCACTTATCAACTAAAGGGTGTTGCCTAGGTTTGGTTCAACCAATGGAAGGAAGAGAGTACGGTTGATGCAAGTCCTCTTGATTGGGAAAGTTTAAGGTTGATTTCCTTGATAGGTTCTTTCCCCTTGAGATAAGGAAATCAAAGGTACTTGAATTCATCAACCTTCATCAAGGAAGCATGAGTGTGAATGAGTATGCATTAAAGTTTACGTAATTTTCAAGATATGCTCCTACTATGGTTGCCGATCCTAGGGCAAGGATGAGCAAGTTTGTTTCGGGAGTGTTCAAAATTGTTGTAAAAGAATGTCATAACGCCATGCTCATAAATTGACATTTCTCATCTAATGGTTCATGCTCAACAAATAGAAGAGGAGAAACATAAGGAAAGTTCTACGGAGGAAAATAAGGCAAGGACCGGTGATGGTGACTTTTCACATTCGAGGTCCGATGGACATGGTCATTCTAAGTTCCGATAAATGTTTTCCGGTCAAGGTTCATCCAATGATCCGTCTCCTAAATTCAATAAAGATAGGGTGCCTCACCCTAATCCTCAAGGAGGAAATGGTGGTGGATCTTCATTGTCTACTTGTGCTAAATGTGGAAAGAAGCATGAGGGTAAATGTCTAGCCGGTTCCAATGCATGTTTTGGTTGTGGCAAGACGGATAATAAGATAAGGGATTGTCCTTCAATTGCTAAGAATGAAGGAGATAATCATCGACAAGCTCAACCTTACCCTTCGTCAAGTTTCAGTGGAAGTCTGAAGCAAACCATATTTTATGCACTTCAAACTCGTCATGAGCAAGAGGGTTCTCCCAACATAGATACCGTTATGTTGAAAGTCCTTCATCTCTAAGTTTATGATTTGCTTGATCACGGTGCTACCTTGTCTTTTGTGATGCCATATGTGGGTATGAGGGTCAATTTTTCTCCGAATATGTAGTTAGGTCTTTTTTCTATCTATACTACTATTGGTGAATCTATTGTGGCTAAAAGAGTCTATAGAAATTGTCATGTATCCTTATCCCATAGAGTCACTCATGTTGATCTTTTAGAGCTTTATATGTTATATTTTGATGTTATTCTTGGTATGGATTGGCTGCATTCTTGTTATGCTTGTATTGATTATAGAACCCGAGTGGTCAAGTTTCAGTTTCCAAATGAACCTATCCTAGAGTGGAAAGTGGGAAATCCTATGCCTATGGGTCATTTTGTTTCTTGTCTTAAAGCTAGGAAGATAATTTCTAAGGGTTGCATATATCATCTAGTTTAGGTTAGAAATATGAATTCTGAAACCCCTACTCTTAAGTTGGTCCCCATTGTCAATGTGTTTCCAGAAGTGTTTACTAATGGTTTACTTGGTGTTCCTCACAAAAGGGAAATAGATTTTGGTATTGAACTTCTCCCGATACGCAACCTACCTCTACTTATCCTTACCATATTTCTCTGGTAGAACTTAAGGAATTGAAAGAGAAACTGAAAGATTTGTTGGATAAGGGTTTCATCTGACCGAATATCTCTCTATGGGGTGTTCCAGTCTTTTTTGTTCGTAAGAAAGATGGTTCCCTTTGTATGTGCATTGATTACCATTATTTGAACAAAGTCAATATTAAGAACAAGTACCCTCTTCCAAAGATTGATGATTTGTTCGATCGACTCCAAAAAGTAAGTTTCTTCTCTAAGATTGACCTTCGGTCGGGTTATCACCAATTGAGGGTTAAGGAGGATGACATTCTGAAGATGGCTTTTTGGACTCGGTATGGTCACTATGAGTTTTTGGTAATGTCATTCGAGTTGACTAATGCTCTGACCGCATTTATGAATATGATTAATAGGTTGTTGATAAAATACCTTGATATGTTTGTGATCATTTTTAATGATGATATCTTAATTTATTCAATGAGTGAGGATGAGCATACCAATCATTTCAGGACTGTGTTGCACGTCCTCAAGAACAAACAACTCTTTGCAAAGTTTAGTAAATGAGAGTTTTGGTTAAGATCTGTGGCTTTTCTTGGTTACAATGTCTCCGACAAGGGTATTGAGGTAGATCCTAAGAAGACGGATGCAACTAAGAGTTGGCCTAGACCACTAACCCCTTAAGATATTAGAAACTTTCTGGGTTTGGCTGGTTACCATAGAAGGTTAGTGGAAGGGTTTTCTTCCATTTCTTCTCCATTAACGACATAACCCAAAATAAAGTCAAGTTCTCATGGTCGGAAGCTTGTGAGAAGAGTTTTTAGGAATTGAATGATAGGCATACCTTCGCTCCGGTTTTAACATTATCGAAAGGATCAGATGGGTTTGTTGTGTACTGTGATGCTTAAAGAATTGGGTTAGGATGTGTCCTTATGAATAATGGGAAAGTCATTGTCTATGCTTCAAGGCAAATTAAAATTCATAAAAAGAACTATCCTACCCATGATTTGGAACTGGCGGCAGTTGTATTTGCCTTAAATATTTAGAGGCATTACTTATATGGTGTCCATGTTGATTTCTTCACCGACCAAAGAGTTTGCAATATGAGTTCAAGCAAAAGGATCTAAATATTCGCCAAAGGAGGTGGCTTGAGTTATTAAAGGATTGTGACATGATTTTTCTCTATCACCCCCGCAAAGCAAACGTAGTAGCAGATGCTCTTAGTTGGCAATCAATGGGTAGTGTGCTCATGTTGAAGAAGATCAGAATGAGTTGGTTCGTTGTGTTCACAGATTGTCCAGATTGGGTGTTCGATTGGTTGACTCCACTAAAGGTTGTGTTATGGTTCATAAATGGATCAGAATCATCATTTTGCGTTGGATGTAAAAGCAAATAAAGGTCTTGATCAAATTCTTATACAGTTTAGGGAAACGGTACTTAAAAAGTTCGTTGAGGCTTTCTCCCAAGTGGGAGATAGAGTGCTTCAATATCAAGGTCGTGTGTGTGGTCCCAATGTAGATGACCTGAGAGAGCAAATCTTATCAGAAGCCGATAGTTTGGGATATTCCATTCACCCGTGAGCCACCAAGATTTACCGCTACTTGTAGGAGCTTTATTGGTGGAATGTGATGAAGAAGGATAATACCGAATTCGTGGCTAGTGTCCTAATTGTCAACAAGTGAAAGTCGAGTATCAAAAGTCGAGAGGTTTGTCCCAAGTTATTAGTATTCCTACTTGTAAGTGGAAAGATTTTAATATGGACTTCATTGTTGGTTTACCCCTTATCCAGTGGCAACATGACTTTATTTGGGTTATAGTAGACCATATGTCGAAATTGGCTCATTTCATTCCCATCAAGGTTTCTTACTCAGCGGAAGACTATAGTATGTTATATCTAAGGGAGATGGTTAGGTTGCATGGAGTGCCCCCATCAATTATTTCTGATCATGGTATCCAATGCACTTCTCAGTTTTGGAAATATTTCCAAAAGGGGCTTGGTGCTAGTATTAAGGTTAGTACGACCTTTCATCCTCAAGCCGATGGGCAAGCGAAACGTACTATCCAAACTTTGGAGGAAATCTTAAGGGCTTGTGTGATTGACTTCAAAGATAACTGGATGATCATTTTCCTTTGATTGAGTTTACGTATAATAATAGCTATCCTCAAGCAATTTTATGACTCCATTTGAGGCTCTCTATGGTAGAAGGTGTAGGCCTATAGGTTGGTTTGAAGTAGATGAGGCTACTTTGATAGGTCTCGAGTTGGTAAATAGGTCTATGGAGAAAGTTCAGCCTATTAAAGAAAGGTTGAAAACGGCTTAAAGTCGACAAAAGTCATATGATGATGTTAGAAGAAGAGATCTTGAATTCGATGTAGATGATTGGGTATATTTGAAAATTTCACCCATGAAGGGTGATATGATGTTTGGAAAGAAAGGGAAGCTTAGTCCTCGTTATGTGGGCCAATATCAGATTTTGAGGCGTATTGGTAAAGTTTCTTATGAATTGTATTTGCCTAATGACTTAGCATCGGTGCATCTGGTTTTCCATGTGTCCTTGTTGAAAAAATGTGTTGGTGACCCGACATCTATAGTACTATTGGAGAGTCTTGCTATAAAGGAGAGTCTTTGTTATGAAGAAGTTCTGGTTGAGATTTTAGACCGGCTAGTCCAAAAGTTGAGAAATAAAGAAGTTGCTTCCGTGAAGGTTCTTTGGAGGAATCAGTTAGTTAAGGGTGCAATTTGGGAGGCTGAGGTCGATAAGAAGTTGATGAGTCCGAGATTTCGACTGATTTGGGATTTGTTTTGATAGTTTAAGTGTCCTCAAATGTCTATTTTATGCTCTTAATGGATGTTAAAGTGTTGATTTATAGCTATGAACGCTAAAGAGAAAGGCAAGGACATAACCGGACAAAAACGAACTAATGAGCTGAAGAAGTGAAGAAAAAGCAAGCCTGGAGATCTCCAAAACCACTTGGTGCACCGCCGAGTGGCTCTTTAGCTCGCCTAAAGTTTCAGCAGCCTAGGCCTGGGGAAGAACTAAGTTGGCGACAGAAATGGGCAGTCGGAGGATTGCCGATCAGTTTCCGTGACCACAAATTGGATCGCCCAAAGTTACAGGACCTGAGATACTGAAGGCCAATGTAAAATGGCGAAAATAATCGGCGGATCGCCGATCCACTCGACGAGGCGCGACTTAATCTGCCGAGTGGACTTTCAGGCTAAATTTCGGGAAACTAATTGGATTTTAAATAGAATTTTCCAGGGTTACAACTAGACAAGATAGTTTTCACTCCCAGATATTACAGTTCCCATTCTAGATTTAGAGTTTTCTCTTAATTTTTGTGTTCAAATTGTATAATTTTGGAGGATTTGGAAAGTGGGTCTTTGAATTTCATCTTTGGAAAGCATTGTAAATGCTTGGAAACTCTTACCTAGATCGTGGCTAATGCTTTTGGTAACCGTTTCTCTATTTTTATGATGTGTAGCTAAAACTCCCATTATTGGGGTGTGATCATTTGTTTTTTTGTCTAATTATCTTATGGGTATTGTTGTTTGATAATGAAATTGTTGTTTTAATGTGGGTTTAATCATTAGCTGAGTTTTAATTTATGAATTGTAGTTGCCAATGCAATTCTAATTTTGAGTTCTTAGCTTGCTTGAGAAATGGGTTTTGGAACCAATTCTTTTGGTTAATGATTTGTAGGTATTGAGTCAACATTGGTTCAGCTCGAGAGAGTGAATCTTGAATCCAATCCTGCCCATCTAGCTCGAGAGAGTGGATGTATTAAGGTTGTGGGCTGATAACCTTGTTGATGTTTGAAAGAAATCACATGAATCGTCATAGTTGTTCAAGAGAAAGCTATTACACTTAAATTTTAGCCTACCCACAGTTTTTCAGCAACTCATTGTTAGATTTCAATTACCCATATAGCATAATTACCTTATAAACGATCACATCCCAAGAACTCCTCTCTATATTGTTATTTTCCCCTGTTTTCATTGTTGTTTCAGCTGTTCACTGCAAGTCCAAACCCCCAGCTGACATTCGTTGTCACCCCTTTAGATTTATTTGTATGTTTTCGATAATTTTTATTCCTATAACCATTTAGAACAAGTTTATAATTCATAACTGAACTTTAGACACGTACCACTCCCTTTGGGTTCGACCCCAACTCTTCGTTCAGTTTTATACTAACTAATGATCGTTTACACCTGGAATTGGATGAGGTGTACTTGAGACATTTTTTAATCAAAATGGCACCGCTGCCGGAGAGTGGTGTTGTTTGAAATTCTATTATTGAAGTGGAATTGTGTTTTTTTTGTGTTATAGTTCAATCGACTTACTTTGGTTTGTATTTGTGTTATTTGTTTTGAGTAGAGGAAGAAATGAGTGTAAACGGGAGTAATGGTAGCCAAGTGGGCCACCAAGATGATATTGGAAATCTGAATGATGTACATGACCCAATTCAATTGGGTGGTGTAGGTTTAATTCTTCTACCTCCGGCTGAAGGAAACGCTGCTTTTCATATGACTAGCACAATGCTTCAGCTCCTACAATTGAAAGGATTATACGGAGGGCTGGCTCATGAGGATACCCATGAGCATATTCGAAACTTCGTGGACGTTTGTGGTATGTTATCATTCAAGAACATATCACAAGAATCAGTCCGTCTCAGGTTGTTCCCATTCTCTTTGATGGGTGAAGCTGCCAAATGGTTATTTGAGTTACCGAGGGACTCCATCACCTCTTGGGATGAGCTGACCGCAGCATTAAAAGTGAGATTCTTCCCTCCATCGAAGATGATGACACTCAGAGATAGCATCCAAGGTTTCAAACGCTTGGAAGGTGAGCCAATCCACGAGACGTGGCTGAGATTTAAGAAGATGGTGCTTCAATGTCCAACTCATGGACTTCCCAACGATGTGCTGCTGCAATTCTTGTATAGGAGTCTCGATTCGATGAACAAAGGAGTTGTTGATCAACTTGTTCCCGGTGGTATAATGCAACAACCCTTCGAAGTAGCGTCTCAACTCCTTGATTGCATGACCAAGATAAATAGAACATGGTACACTCTGAGGATCTAGTGTCTCCTCTAACGTTTAGAATGACAAAAGAGCAGATCGAAAAGGATCAAGAGAGAGACCAAAACATGGTCAAAATGATGACCCAGCTGGATATCTTGGCTAAAAATGTCATGGGTAGTGGTGCAAAAAACCCGATGAAGCACATTTTAAAGCGCTGTACAATGAGGAAGTGAACTTCCTTGCAAATCAAGGAGGAGGATTTAGCCCAAACTACCCAAGGACGGGTGGAAATCAATGTTGGAACAAAGATGAGGGCTGGAGAGACCGTGACAGAGATTGGCGTGATCGTAACGCCACTTGAAAGGAGAGAGAGGGTGATAAGGACATGTATATCCCATCCTATGAGCGTCCAACATCCAAGGAATCAGAGGGTGGCCGTACAGAAGATATGCTCTCACGCATTCTCAACAAAGTTGAAGGGTCAGACAAGTGTTGAAAGAGATGAAGGGGGATGTCTCAACTCTCTATGAGATGGTGACTTCGCACTCAGTCTCTATTAAGCAGCTAGAAACGCAAATGGGTCAAATCTCGACCCAATTGAATCCAAGACAAAAAGGGGGGTTGCCTAGTGACATAATGGCAAACCCCAAAAATAAAGCTTAAATTGGTATTTTCATCGTGCCACGACGTTAAATAAGGTGCTTCTTGGGAGGCAACCCAAGTATTTGATTTTTTTAAAGTTTGTTTGTGAATAACGGGTGTTGATTGTGCAGGTTGAAAAGTGAAAAGTGTTGGAAAATAGGTAATTTGGCGAGCAAAAGTTCAGTCGGCGATTCGCCAAAGAGGTCGGCGAGCCCCGACTTGGACCGCCGTTGGAACCACCTAGGTTCAATATCCTTCATCTTCTCCCATTTTTAACCCCCGTACTCTCACTTCCCACTTTAGATCTTGCATTTTTTTCTTGTTATTACTCCTTTATCACGTAAATTCTTTGCTCGAATTGTGGAACTTTACCGCCTAGCTTTACAAATCAAAAATTTGGCATAAAGGTTGGTTTTCCAAACCCCGTACTTCAAATGTGTGGTTGAAATAAAATGCAATCGGTAATTTGTTGTTTATTTTTTTTGGGTAGTTGATTGTATTCGTTGATAAAATTGTTGGATTAACCGTAATGAGTTAATTTAGTGCCTATTGTTGTGTATTTGATTGATTCCTGTGTCCTTGTTTGTTAAAATCGAGTCATAATTATTGGGTTGTGGTAAAATTGTGTTGGGTCTAGTGGGGTGAAGTCTAAGTAACCCCGGATTGTGCTAACTGACGTAGTTTGCCCAATAATGGAGTGTTTGACGTCATTCTTAAGGGAAAAATACATCAAATGACCAATTTTGGCCAAATCGAGAGAAGTCTGAGTACCCCGAGGGCATGGGTAGTATGTGTCTTGATTGAATTGCATAGTGTTTGTGTTTAATTTTGAATTTGGGGGCTGCGGGTTGATTTTGAAAAATGGGGTTGAAATCTGGCACGAAGTGCCTTTTGGCAAACCAAGTCGGGCTCGCCGAGTGGTTCGGCGGTTCGCCAAGTCCCCCACTAATCGCCTTTAATTTCATTAAATTGTGGAGTTAAGTTTTGTAACTTTCAGTGTTATGCCTGAGCTCGCCGAAAGTCCTTCTTGATCTCCCTTTCTGTGCCGCTAATCCCTAAAATACACTGTAACTTTTGGCGGACTACTTCTAGTTCACAGATTGGTGTCGGTGATTCGCCGAATGGTCCTGAACATCGTCGACCGATTTGAGTCTTGAAAATCTTTGTGCTGGTACTTTCAGCGAGCCCGATCTGGCTTGCCAAAGTAACTCAGCGACTCGCCGAACGGTTCGGCAAGTCTTTCTACAACGTCTTTTCTGCACTTTTTATGGAAATTTTTCTAAGTGTTTCTTCATTGATTTGCAGACATGGCTAGACCCAAAGTGTCCGAAAGAGACATGTCGCCCCGCAAGCGGGCACGTGGAGTGATTATTGATGAGGGTGTAGCTGCATCTAGAGCAAAAGCAGTCAGGCTCCCTACCAAGGGAGGAAAAGGCAAAGGCAAGGCCAAGGTGCCTGTGGTTTAGACACCGGAGTACAGCTCCGACAGTGAGGGGGTCTATGAGACCCTCCTCACCACATCAGACAGCGAGGAGCACTCTTCCAACTCTCAGGCTTCCATATCTGAGCCTGAAGATGACCAACTACTGTAGGCTTGGAGAGTAGAGATTCGTTCTAAGGCGATGCACGATCCATCTAGGATCCCGATACCGCAGACTACTCCTCCCCTAGCTGTAGCTTCAACATAGACAGTGGTTCCAGTGCCACCAACACAGGGTCCTCCTCCCCGGTCTCTCAACAGACTAAAGGCCGAGGGATTGAGGACTATTATTTAGGAGAATAGATTGTCCACGGATGGTGTGGTGGACAGGCATCCAGAAATATGGAACACAATTAAGTTCCATAAGTTTAAGAGTTTCACCAAACCGCGGGTTCCATACATCCCCAATTGGGTCCAGGAGTTTTATTCATCCTATGGTGATTTGGTCCCTAAGGAGAAGAGAAAGGCTTGCCTGTTCAAACCAGTTGATTCTGTCATAGTCCGAAGCAAGAAGGTGAAGTGTGATATCTCTGACATAAATGTTGTTCTGGGATGCACTTATGACTTCATGCACCAGTACATCAATCTGAACCAAAAGTCCTTCTTGATCTCCCTTTCTGTGCCCCTAATCCCTAAAATACACTGTAACTTTTGGCGGACTACTTCTAGTTCACAGATTGGTGTCGGTGATTCACCGAATGGTCCTGAACATCGTCAACCGATCTTGAGTCTTGAAAATCTTTGTGCTGGTACTTTCAGCGAGCCCGATCTGGCTTGCCAAAGTAACTCAGCGACTCGCCGAACGGTTCGGCAAGTCTTTCTACAACTTCTTTTCTGCACTTTTTATGGAAATTTTTCTAAGTGTTTCTTCGTTGATTTGCAGACATGGCTAGACCCAAAGTGTCCGAAAGAGACATGTCGCCCCGCAAGCGGGCACGTGGAGTGATTATTGATGAGGGTGTAGCTGCATCTAGAGCAAAAGCAGTCAAGCTCCCTACCAAGGGAGGAAAAGGCAAAGGCAAGGCCAAGGTGCCTGTGGTTTAGACACCGTAGTACAGCTCTGACAGTGAGGGGGTCTATGAGACCCTCCTCACCACATCAGACAGCGAGGAGCACTCTTCCGACTCTCAGGCTTCCATATCTAAGCCTGAAGATGACCAACTACTGCAGGCTCGGAGAGTAGAGATTCGTTTTAAGGCGATGCACGATCCATCAAGGATCCCGATACCGCAGACTACTCCTCCCCTAGCTGTAGCTTCAACATAGACAGTGGTTCCAGTGCCACCAACACAGGGTCCTCCTCCCCGGTCTCTCAACAGACTAAAGGCCGAGGGATTGAGGACTATTATTGAGGAGAAGAGATTATCCACAGATGGTGTGGTGGACAGGCATCCAGAAATATGGAACACAATTAAGTTCCATAAGTTTAAGAGTTTCACCAAACCGCGGGTTCCATACATCCCCAATTGGGTCCAGGAGTTTTATTCATCCTATGGTGATTTGGTCCCTAAGGGGAAGAGAAAGGCTTACCTGTTCAAACCAGTTGATTCTGTCATAGTCCGAAGCAAGAAGGCGAAGTGTGATATCTCTGACATAAATGTTGTTCTGGGATGCACTTATGACTTCATGCACCAGTACATCAATCTGATCCAAAAGAAGACATTGGAAGACTTGAAGGGCTGGTTGGGGCCAGTATTATCTAATGCCACTCCGAGGTGGATGGAGGAAGGTGTGCCTATAGAAAATAAGGATCTCAATGTGGCAGCTCGGTACTGGTTTGGGTTCATCAATAGCACGATTATGCCATCTCAAAATGAATCCATCCTCAGGCACCCAAAGGCAACATGTTTGGGCTCTATCATTTCTCGCTAGAAGCTGAATCTGGGCTATTGATTGAGCAGGAGATGCACATGAGGGCCAAGCAGAGACAGACTTCGCTCCCATTCCCGGTGTTGATCACCAAGCTGTGCAGAAGGTCCCGTATTCCCCGAGATGAGAAGACGGATGTGGAGGTGACTCTCACCTCCTCTACTGACATCCGACGTATTGAGGCTGAGTACCAAAAATATGAGGTTGAAAGGAGGAGGACAGCCCCGGTGGAAACTTCCCCGGGGGTTGACATTGACACACTACGTGCAGGGACAGTCTTTCCCACTCAGGCCACCAGGCCTTCACTTAATTCTAGCTCTACCACTTCTGAGGCTCCGAGTACTTTTGCTGCTCCCCCTCCCCCTAGATCTGCTGCTGGTCCTTCTTCTTCCAGACCTCTGATTACTTAGGTGATGCTGTATAAGATGGGGCATCTGGCCCAGTATGCTAATATGCGTGCCTCTCGGCTTGAGGCTGCTGTTCCTGGGATGATCGAGAGAATCCTTGCTACTGCACTAACACCTCTCAGTGTTTCTATTGATGCCCTCACAGTGAGAGTAGAGGTTTATGAAAGAGGCCAGGGTGCCACTGAGGAGGTGACGGCCTTGAAGGCCGATATTATTAGACTGAGGAAGGATATGGACCATCTGAAGTCGATAGACTTTACTTCACTATTTGGGATGGTGGAGATCCCAGATGACCAGAGTGCAGATGCTCCAGTCTATTCTGAGGTGCCTCCGGCTACTACCGGAGATGAGTTTAGGGCTGATTTTGCTGCTGATGATTCCGAGGCTAGGACTGATGAGGAGCAGCTTGGTGTGCCTGAGGAGGCTGTTTTTGAGGGCCTGACTGACTTAAGAGGAAGCCATGGTAGATTCAGATGTGCAGGCCTCTTTGAGGGATGTATCCATGGTGGGATCCAGTGGAACCAAGGTTGATGAGACAACGGGCACTGATACCCTGAAAGACGGAGCGACTGAGATACAGACTTCACCCCAGGCCTATCTTGGCAGGATGATTATTTTTACCTCCCTCTCTGTTGTATCTTATTGATTGTTGTTTTATTTCGTTGCATTTGAGGACAACTGCTTATTTTGTTCGGTGGGGTGAGGTATTTCCATGCCTACCTTTTTTATTGGTTTTGTGAATATTAGGCCTTTATGGTTTATAACTATATATATCTTGGTTGTTGAATTGTGTTGTGGATGTTCTTAGCTTGTGGCCCATTGTTTTGATTGAAAATGGTTTTGAACCAAAATTTTAAAATTTTTCCACCTCTTTTGTTTATGATTGTGGCTGTTCTTGTGCAAATTTGAGTGTCGGTTGTGGTCAATACCGATGACTTAGATAGTGCTCCTAATCGAACAAAATGAATGTGCGGCTACGATGAGGAAAACCAAGTTACATAGGCAATATGTGAACTTTTAGCATCTTGTTGTGACTAGCCGATTGTTGATGAAGTCTCTTGTGATGAACATTGCACGCTAGCTAGAAAGTATTGAGTCTTGTTTGAAAATCGTATCAATGCCTTGTGTGGTGAGATTACATTGAACATTGTGCATGATGACACCTAGAATTTTCCCAATTGGTCCGGTTGACTAAGTGATGCAAGAAATAGATATGATCTTAGGCAAAAAGTTGAAGAGTGAGCCTATTTGACTACATACTTCTTTGTAGCCAACCTTGTGAGAAGTGTGAACCTTGCTTGGCTCCTTTTGATCCTTACCCCTTCTTCTTGGAAGAATCTTTAGATTTTGTGATCTTTGTTTATCCATCCACCTATAACTTTAATGAAGTATGGTTTGTTTGAATAGCCAACTTAGGCCAAAAGCCTAAGTTGGGGGTGTGGTGAAAAGAGAAGGAAAGTCAAAAGTATGAAAAATTTCTGCTTTTTTTGTATGGATTGATTTGAAAAAGATGGAATCCCTCCATGTAAAAAAAAGAGAAAGAAAAGAGAAAAAGGAATGAAAAAGAGGAAAGAAAATAAAAATAACGAAAAAAGTTGTGAAATAAAGTAGTGAAAAATGCAAAAGAAATGGGGTATCCGGTGGTTCATATGAAGTTGAATAATGGGGTGGATTATAAGCATGTTTGAAATGTTAAAGAAAAGGAGGAAAGTGATGTTCAGGCCATACTTCATTAAGGTAGAAGCCACTAAGCCTAAATGACAATACCTTTACACTCAGCCCCGTTAGAAGCCTTAAAAAGACATTTTTGATCTTGAGCGAGCTGAAACGAATGCTGATTGGAAAATAAGGGCAAACCTATGGGTGGAGTCATGCATGTGCTCATCTTTGTGAGTGTGAGAGTTGTATGTGATTCCGGGACTTTCAATTCGGGAGATATTTTGTGTGATTATGGAATCATCTTTGTTGTGAGGCCTTTTGAATACCTTTGTTGAGCTTGAAGTTGCATTTGAAGCAAGCATTGTGAGCTTGAGTATTCTTGATGATGGTGAGTAACAATTTGAAACTTTGAGTGCACAATTGATCATTGTATGAGTAATTTGAACCTTGTTATGTGCATTTATGAAAAGTCTTATGCAACACTATTTGTATACATCCTTATTGAACTGCTGATCTTGAGTTTTACTTGAGGACAAGCAAAAGTTTAAGTTGGGGGTGTTGATGAGTCCGAGATTTCGACTCATTTGAGCTTTGTTTTAATAGTTTAAGTGTCCTCAAATGCCTATTTTATGCTCTAAATTGATGTTACAGTGTTGATTTACATCTATGAAAGCTAAAGAGCAAGGCAAGGACATAAACGGATAAAAAGGAACTAAAGAGATGAAGAAGTGAAGAAAAAGCAAGCCTGGAGATCGCCAAGAGCCACTCGGCGGATCACTCGGCTCACCGTCGAGTGGATCTTTAGCTCGCCTAGAGTTTCAGTAGCCTAGCCATGGGGAAGAACCAAGTTGGGGACATAAATGGGCAGTCGGCGGATCGCCGATCGGTTTCGCGACAACAAATTGGATCGCCCAAAGTTACAGGACCTCAGATGCTTAAGGCCAATGAAAAATGGCGATGGAAGAGGCCAATCGGCGGATCGCTGATCCACTCGACGAGGCACGACTTAATCCGTCGAGTGGACTTTCAGGCTAAATTTTGGGAAACTATAAATTGGCTTTTAAATGGAATTTTCCAGGGTTACCACTAGACAAGATAGTTTTCTCTCCCAGATTTTACAGTTCCCATTCTAGACTTAGAGTTTTCTCTTAATTTTTGAGTTCGAATTGTATAATTTTGGAGGATTTGGAAAGTGGGTCTTTGAATTTCATCTTAGGAAAGCATTGTAATGGCTTGGAAACTCTTGCCCAGATCATGGCTAATGCATTTGGTAACGGTTTATATACCCCAATTCTTGGGGTGTGATCATGTGTTTATTTGTCTAATTATCTTATGGATATTGTTGTTTGATAATGAAATTACTATTTTAATGTGGGTTTAATCATTAGCTGAGTTTTAATTTATGAATTGTAGTTGCAACTGCAATTCTAATTTTGAGTTCTTAGCTTGCTTGAGAAAGGGGTTTTGGAACCAAAGCTTTTGGTTAATGATTTGTAGGTATTGGGTAAACATGGGTTCAGCTCGAGAGTGTGAATCTTGAATCCAATCCTACCCATCTAGTGAGAGAGAGTTGATGTATTAGGGTTGTGGGTTGATTACCTTGTTAAGCTTGTTGATTTTCAAAAGAAATCATATTAATCGTAATAGTTGTTCAAGAGAAAGCTATTACACTTAAAGTCTAGCTTTCCCACAGTGTTTCAGTAACTCATTGTTAGATTTCAATTACCCATATAGCGTAATTAGCTTATAAACGATCACATCCCAAGAACTCCTCTCTATATTGTTATTTTCCACTGTTTTCATTGTTTTTCAGCTGTTCACTGCAAATCCAAACCCCCATCTGACATTCGTTGTCACCCCTTTAGATTTATTTGTATGTTTTCGATAATTTTTATTCCTATAACCGTTTAGAACATGTTTATACTTCATAACTTAACTTTAGGCACGTACCACTCCCTGTGGGTTCGACCCCAACATTTGTTGGGTTTTATACTGACTAACGATCGTTAACACCTAGAATTAGATGAGGTGTACTTGAGACGTTTTTTAATGAAAAGTCCCGTTATCCTCCTCTCTTTACCTCCGTCATCCTCATCTGTTTCCCTCCGTCCCTACTCTAGCGTGAGGTATTTAGTTATTCATGGTTCACTCTTTTGATTTCATGTGTCATAGTTATTCCCATGTTTCCTCATGCATGCATGCTCATAAAAACTTTCTTTTGAGAAAAAGATTTAGCTTAATTGATTTCTCCATGTTTATGTGCATTTGTGTATAAGTCGCATATAAGACTTATGAAATGATGTTTTGGGATATGCTTTAGCTTGGATTCGATTATTCCTCCTTAGATATGTGGATTTATGTGATTACATTCATGATTGATCTTTTAGATCTTGTTTCTACCCTCCATATGATGTGTAACACCTCGGGTTTCGAAAACAACCAAAGAGAGGTTCGTACAAGACCCATTAGTTTTTAGTTTTGGGTCAACTTTAAACAACCATATCTTTAAACAAATAAAGAATTAGGTGACCCATCACCTATCAAATTGAAGGTCTTTGAGTCCTCTTTACAATGCCTCTAAGTTTGCTTAATTTTGAGCTTGGGTAAAAAGTTATGCCTATTTAAGTGAAGCCTCTCTATTTAAGGCATGTCAATCATTTTTAGAAGGGCAGTTTGGTATTTTCCTTTTCCTACTGAGCCTAGCAAAGTTTTCTTCACCACAAATAAAAGTCTAATCAGTATCAGACCACTTTTTCATGTTGCTAAACACTTAGAGATTTTGAGCGGGGTTTCAAGAGGAGAAAAGGCTAGGGTTTCAAGCGTTCTTTCAAGAACTGGGGATTTTGCCAAGGACATTTTTCTTTCCAGGTATGTAAGGCTTCTCACAGTCTTAGATTTGTTCATTCTCATGCCATATATCTGAATTTATCCACGAACTTGTTGTATTCAAAGAGTTCTTGAGTAGTTCTTCATTGTTGTTCAGTTCTTGAAACATGGAGGTTGTTAATTCTTTCGTGTTGATGTTCTTTGGTAGAAGTTATTTTTCCCAAAAGGATTGTATGGAATTCCCCACGTATTAGTGTTGGGTTCGAGAATCAAGAAGATTTTAGGAGAATTTCCCCCATTCTAAACTATAAGGGACCCTATTTTGGATTGTAAAATTTATTAGATTTCTAGGTAGGGGGATAGGGCAGTGCGCCACCAAGGCGCCACAACTACTGCCCAGTAGTTTGGGGCCTGACGCCCTGTGCTAGCAGTGCGCCCCAAGCCTGGGTTAGTAGTTTGGGGCCTGACACCCTGCGCCAGCAGTGCATTAGAGTCGCCTAGCCTTTTTTCTTCTGCATTTCATTCTGGACGAGTTTCTTTGAATCGTGACTATGTTCTCTTCTTTATATTAGCTCTTATAAACTCCATTCATCCTTGAGAGTTCCTAGATGTTCTAATCACATGTCTTAATTTACAAATCAAAATCTTAATTGAGTTTAAGATGAAAGGTCAAGAAGTTCTTTTTAGATTCTTTCGTAATCAACAATGCTTTTGAACTATGTTTTGACAAAGTTAGTATGAGAAATGAGAAGAGTCGTATTCATTATTGAGAAATAATAGAAGGGAACAAAGTATTCCTAAAAGTAACATTTTTTACTTGAAAAAAGTGAAACTTTGATTTCAAAATGAGTTTATGAGTTAAGAGATATTGTAGAGCATTACCTCTTTTAAGAGGATCGTTTGAGTAAGTACCTCTAATTGAGAAAGAGAATGTTTTTCAACATTGAGCATGAGTATAAAATTATTGGGAGTAGTATTGAGCACCGATATGGGGGGATTAGTTCAGACAACTCACATTCCTCATAAACCATGTAGCCAACATAGGTAAAGGATTGTACTTTTTAGACTATTCTTTATTGCTTTTAAGCATAGATGAGTTGATCCACTTAGTTGAGGTGTTCTATACCCCGGCAAGGTATATGACAATTCTGGCAGTGTGGGCGGGACGATGAATCATCACATAGCTCATAGTGGTGGTTGTACGTTAGAGAATCTCTCAAGTAAGAGTAAAGAGTATTTTATTGTATTTTTATACATCATTGAGTTTATATCTTCTGTTTTGTCACATTTAAACATTGTATCTGATTTTTTCTATTTTTTTTATAGATAGTAAGATTTGAGGAGTCTCTAATTATTTTCCTTGTTGAGATGTTTTGAGATCTTGAGTGGGTTACTTATGTTTTATTAAGTTTTTCCAGATAAATATTTGATTAAAGATTTTATTGAGACTTAAAAGTTTAATTATGCATTTGAATTTCCCATCTTTGCTTGACTAATTCTTCCGCTAAATAGTCAGCCAGGCCAAGGGTTGGCTTGGGGAACAACAATAATTATCGAGTGCCGGCCACGTTCAGGGTGTAGGCTCGGGGTGAGACAAACTTGGTATCAGAGCATAGACATTTACGAACCTTTCACTTTCTTCTTACTCCTGTTCGTGTGATAGAGTTCAACTCTCTAAAAGTTTCCTCTAACTCATGCATATGTGTTTCTTTTCAACTCATACCTCCACTAAGAGCTATTCGAGGACGTCCTACTAGGAGGAATGTGAATCCCCTAGGTCAAGAAATTCCCAATGCACTAGAAATGCAACCCCCTCAAGGGGATGTCATTAATACTTAATTCGGAAATGCATCAAGATGTTGACTAAGATTGTGGCATATCATGCTGGTCAACAAAGAGCAGGTTGTCAGGATATGGCTGATACATTCAGAATCTGTAAGTTTCTAAGGATGAATCCCCCAGAGTTCACAGGGTCGAAGATCACTGAAGATCTGGAGAACTTTGTGGAAGAACTTCACAATGTTTTTGAGGTAATGCGTGTTGCCGATGTAGATCTTGTAGACTTAGCTTCATATCAGCTCAAAGGTGTTTCTAGGATATGGTATGATCAATGGAAGAAGAACAGGGTAGAGGGGACACCACCGTTGAGTTGGGTTGTGTTTGAAGATGCTTTCTTGGGGTGCTTATTTCCCTGAGAGCTAAAGGGAAACCAAGTTATGGGAGTTTCCGAATCTGAAGTTTGGGTCTATGAGTATGCAAGAATGCAACCTGAAGTTCACTCAACTATCCCGCTATACTCCGAAGATGGTGGTTGATATGAGGAATAGGATGAGTTTTTTTGTTTCATGGTTATCCTGCTTACCGAGTAAGGAAGGTAAGGCGGCTATGTTAAATGGAGACATGGACATAGCAAAGCTCATGATCCATTTGAAGCAGGTTGAGAAGGACAAGCTTAAAGATAGGGAAGAGTTCTGCAGTAAGAGGGCTAAGACAACAAATCATAAGTCTTGCCAGCAGAAGACTAGAATGTAAATTGGTCCTCCTTTCAACAAAGGTTACCTGGACCTGCTCCATAGTCAGCTAGTGCGTGTGCACCAAAGAACAAGAATGATTATAGGAACAAGAACTCCCTGAATTTCTGAGCTTGACCTACTCAATCTTAGGGTAGTGTCGGACAATGGGCTACCTGGACCCCCACATATACCAAGTGTTGTAGGAACCACCCAAGAGTGTGTCGTGATGGCTCCAATGGCTGCTTGAAATGTGGTAAGGTGGGTCACTATATGGGAGAATTCCCTAAGCACAAGCAGGGATATGGGGGAAACAGAGCCCAATCTTCTTCAGTGGCTCCGACAGCAAAGCTACTCCGAGAGGAGCAACTTCAAGGATAGGTAGATGGGCAAACCGTCTACATGCTATACCTAGTTTCCAGGATCTGGAGAACTCATCAGATGTTGTCACTGGTATGCTTAACGTCTTTACATTTGATGTTTCTGCCTTAATTGATCCAGGTGCGAGTTTGTCTTTCGTGACTCTTGGTGTAGGCATGAGGTTCGATAATTTCCCCGAATACGTTCTTGAGCTCTTTACTATTTCCACACCTGTTGGTGAGTCTATTATAGAAAGAGTTTATCATGCTTGTACCATCTTTGTCAATCACAAGGACACCATGGATGAATTAGTCGAGCTAGACATGGTGTACTTCGATGTTATTCTAGGTATGGACTAGCTTTATGTTTGTTATGCCTTAGTCGATGGTAGAACTCGAGTAGTTAAGTTTCAGTATCCTAATGGGCCAGTTTTAGAGCGGAGGAGTAGTTCAACAGTGCCTAAGGGTCATTTTATTTCATACCTTAAGGCCAAAAAGTTAGTTTCTAAGGGGTGCATCTATCACTTAGTCCGAGTTAATGAATCTAGTGTTCAGATACCGCTTATTCAGTCAGTTCCAGTTGTCAGTGAGTTTCCAGAGGTCTTTCCAAATGATCTTCGTGGAGTCCCTCTTGACAGAGAAATAGACTTCGGCATGGACATCTTCCTAATACTCAACCTATCTCTATTCCGCCATATAGAATGGTTCCAGCTGAGTTACCAAAGTTAACATAGCAGTTGAGAGATCTTTTTGATATGGGTTTCATCCGACCTAGTGTCTCATATTTGGCGCTTCGATCTTATTTGTGAGGAAGAAAAATGGTTCTTTTAGAATACGTATCGATTACTGCCAACTGAACAAGGTCACCATAAAGAATAAGTATCCCCTTTCGAGAATTGATGACCTTTTTGACCAACTTCAAGGTGCCACTTGCTTCTCGATGATAGTCAATTGATTTGGCTATCATAAATTGAAAATAAAAAGAAAGTGACATCCCAAAGACAGTATTCAGGACCCGTTGTTGTCATTATGAGTTCCTTGTGATGTATTTGGCTTGACCAATGCTCCTGCAGCGTTCTTGGATCTTATGAACAGAGTGTAAAATTCGTATCTTCACATGTTTGTTATTGTATTTATTGATCACATACTGATTTATTCGAGGAACGAGGAAGATAAAGCTAGTTATATCAAAATAGTCCTCCAAATTCTCAAATATCGAGAATTATATAGCAAGTTTTCTAAGTCTAATTTTGGCTTGAATTTGTGGCATTCTTAGACCATTTTGTATATGGCTAAGGGATTCGAGTTGACACTCAAAAGATTGAATCACTGCAGAACTGGCCCAGACCCATGTCTCCAACTAATATAAGGGGTTTCTTGTGGTTGGATGGTTAATGCAAAAAGTTTGTCGAGGGGTTTTCATGTATTTCGTCCCCGTTGACTTAGTTGACTCAGAAAACAGCTAAGTTTCAATGGTCTAAAGCTTGTGAGAAAAGCATTCAAGAATTGAAAACTCGGTTGACTACTTCTCTCTATTGACCCTACCAGAGGGTACAAAAGACTTTTTTATTAACTGCGATACATCCAGAGTTGGACTTGGTTGTGTATTAATGCAAAATGAAAAGTTTATAGCTTATTCCTTCGGACTACTTAAGATTCACGAGAAGAATTACCCGACTCATGATCTCGAGTTGGCAGCAGTAGTGTTTGCCCGCAAAATATGGCATCAGTATCTGAATGGTCACCATTATATGTGCTCACCGACCACAAGTGTCACGACCCAGGGGTACCCCCTAGATGTAACAAGGCGTATAAGACCCCGAGAGGTCTCATACAAGCCACTTTGCATATCATAAAATAAAGTAATAGAAATGATGCGGAAATTTAAAACATTTTCCATACAATTAAAGTCTTTTATAAAACGAGCGGAAGTCTATTACACTTTGTCTCAAACCATCTAAAACATGAATATCTTTGGGACGCAACCCATATAATAGTTCTAAACATAAAATGAAAGACATAAAAACATGGTGGCTATCTCCTCAAATACTATGGGGACTCACCAAACTTCAATCCTTGCTTCTACTAATATCCTAGCCACGGGGATGAAGGTCAATATTGCCGGACCTTACATTTGATGAGAATGTAGGCAAGAGTATGCGTTAGTACAAAATTAACTAAATATGATAGCTAGAATAAATCATCAACATAGGCATAACATAAGCATTAGTCAACATAATACATAAGCCATAAGCATAAGAGATAACAACATAGTCATAGGCATAATCAATGCACATAGATCATCATAATGTAAGAGGAACACTTATCAAGTAACCTCAACTTATCCTTAGCTAGGACTTGTATAATCCACCTCTAATCATACATATCAAGGAAAGAAACCTTAGAAACAATGCAAGCTAATCATACACTATACAAGCAAATCTCATATTAAAACATACTTACGATACTTCCTTGAAGTAACCTTGATTCATCATAAACATGCTACTTTGATTAGGGACTAGTCCCTCTTTAGCTCTTGCTACTATTCATGGGAAAAGTACCTCTTTACTAGTCCAACACAAAACATTACTCATGAATGGTTACGATTTACCAATTCAAGGCTATCAAGGAAAAGCACCTCATTATGCTAGACCAAGCTATCATGCAAAGCATACCCTCATGCAAGTCCAAGCTACTCAAGGAAGGGTACTATTGCTCAATCTAAGCTACCAATGAAATGGTTTGGCCTCACCAAGTCATGCTATCATGCAAGCATTCTATTATGCTAGTTCAAGCTAACCTTTGGAAGGGTACGATTTCTCAATCCAAGGCTATCCATGAGATCTATTACTCAAGCTACCTTGCATGGTCTTGTCTTACCAAGTCAAGCTATTCATAAAGGGATCTCATATCACAACTTCAAGCTATCATAATTAAACATTATTTGGTTCATTTTAGGTGAGCAAACCTTTCAACCTAGAATCATTCTATGTGAGAAAACCTTTCACGTTCATGCATTCATACATTCATACATTCATACATTCATACATTCGTACATTCATAATGTATATCATGTGGGTAAAGCCCTTCCACAAAAATTCTACCTAATTGTCTACATTCTCATATAAGCTTCCCTCTCAAAGCCTTAACAATCATAATTCATCATATTAGCTTTACTCTCAAAGCCCTAACAATGAACATTCAAAACTACATGCTTTACTCTCAAAGCAATATTTCTCATAATCATCACATATCCCTAGATCTCAAGACATTCTAATCATATACTTCACTCTGAAGCAATTCTAATCATATTTCATCATATAGACTCGATCTCAAGCACTACTTATCATAATTCATCATGTATACTTTAATCTTATTCAATTCATGTCTATATGTTTTACTCTCAAGCAATTTACAATGTATTTCATCAATCCTAGAAGACTGTCCCTAAATCCTCAATTTCCTCTTTCAAGGCATAAAACATATTTACATCAATTTCATCTTTCTAGACATGGGTTAGGTATGGGTACATGTAATTTCATCCTAAAAACATGATTTACTATAAATTCAACCATAAACAATCATTATCCACTCAATTGGATCAACATTTATCAATACCCACAACCTTGGAAGAAACCCTAACTCAAATTGGGGATTTCATCTTCACTATTGGGGAAAACTAGGGACTCCATGGATGGAAGGAACCCATGGATGAAAAGATATCATAACTTGATAAAAAATCCCACAAAAGCTTGAGGATTGGAGGCTTGACCTTGATTCGACCTACAAACTTTATCTTCTTCTTCAAGTTCTATAGAGTGAAATATTTGAGAGGATGAACTTTGGGATTCTTTTGGGGTTTTGGAAATAATGTCTTGAATGGTGAGTTTAAAGGTTTAAATTCACTTATATAGGGGTACTAGGCTTAGGCAAAACGACCTCACTTAAATCCAACTTAAACCGGAAAGTCCCAAAATAACCCTCACTTGGCAGCCCACTTTACAGGTCTCACGAAAGTTACCACGAGCCGTGGTCCTCACCACTGGCCGTGGTCCTGCTGGTGGTCATGGACCAGTGGCTATGAAAACCTTGTCTTGGCCTCCAAAAGTTTAAGGCATCACCACGAGCCTTCCCACGAGTCGTGGTCTTCACCACTGGCCGTGAAGTGGCTCGTGAAGGTGAGCCAACTTTGGGCAGCCTTTGGGGAGCTACTGCCTTGCCACCATGGACCACACCACGGGTCGTGGTCCCCACCACTGGCCGTGGTGGTGGTCGTGAAGGGTGATGCAGTTCTTGGGGAAGCTTGGACAGCCTTGGTCCCTCCCCCTTGGCCCTTGCCCTTTTCCTTGGCTTGAACCTTCACAATAAACTCTAGTTTAGCCTACTAGTTTACGGGGTGTTACATTATCTCCCCCTTGGGAACATCCGTCCTCAAATGACGTTTCTAATCACCTTACGAAAGTAAAAACTCAATTCTAGCAGCCCATCATGCATGCAACTCATCTAAAGGCACACTACCAAGGAGGAACTTCATCTCCAACTAAACATACTCAATGCAACACAAGGAAGTAGGAACTACATCTAACAACCCAGTATGCATGAAATATCATAACTAATCATGTCCAAGGATGAACTACCACCTCCGAGCTAATAGCATGCTCAACATAATCTCATGGAGCTCATATGTAATTTACTCTAAAAAAACATTCATTTAAGGAGGAATCTCTCAATTCCGAGCTAAGGCATGTTCGTCAATTCATCTCATGAAATCTATAGGCAACTCAAACTTAATGCACTACAACATGTATAAACACATTTTCTTTCAAAACACAAGCTTCCATGAACATGCATCACATAGGGAAATCGTGGGAACACCTAAACACACATGACTTCAAACAAGGAGTTAACCATGGGGAGCTCTCCTTTGATTCTCACTTTCATAACTTGCCGGTCTAACATCTTAACTGGAACTTCCTCATAGGAAGAACTTTCATCTACTCCCAAACCTTCTAAGGGAACTAGGGATGTTGGATTTCCAACATACTCTTTTCTACTTAAAGACATGGAAAACCTGATGCACCTATGACAACTCACTAGGCAAAGCTAACTCATAAGCAACCTTACCACATGTCTCAAGATCTCTCATGGGCCGACAAAGCGGGGACTAAGCTTCCCTTTCTTATCAAACTCACTACACCCTTCTTGGGTGAAATGTTTCAAGTAAGCCCAAATCATAAACATTAGGAACACACAATGACTTGCTATCTAAGCACACAATCTCCCCCTTGGGAGGAAGCCTCAATGCACTTTCTAACAACCATCTCTTTCAATTCCACTAAGGTTGGATCAATACATTGCTTAAATTTTATATCTAACACAAAAGACGATCCGGAACCATCTCAAATCATAACACTACCCTTGGTAGAGTCTACTAACTGAACATATCTAGGTATTATATAAACACCTTACTCGTAATGACCATACCGGGTTCTAAAAGCCGTCTTCGGGACACCATCATCTTTCACCCTTATTTGGTGCTCACCCGACTTAAGATCAATCTTAGAAAGGTAACTAACTCTTTGAAGTTGGTCAACACTTGAATCTATCTCCCTCACCCTATCTAGGTTTTACATGCAACCCTTAAAAATCATCCTTCAGAGAAGAAATAAACCTAAATTTTGGCATAGATTTTCCCCCTCCCACTCTCGGATAGGCTCATTCGGGAACTAACGATTTGACTACATGCGTTCTATAATCAAATAAGAGCATAATAAAAGTGCAACCAAACCATCACAAGGATGACATCAAAATCTAGTAAACCACAAACATCAATTAAGAGGCTTTCAACATACCAGGATTCACATCAGGAGCACACTCTTGATCACCTCTAACTTGGAGTGCATAGAACCGGTTTTTTCCTAGGAGCATCGGAACCCGAACCACTAGGAGGAGCTTTCTTGCCCTCTCTTCCCTATGCCTTTGCCTTAGGATAATTCCTCATTTTGTGACAACTTTCACCACAACTAAAGCAACCATCTATGCCGGCTAAAAATCTACCCTCATGTCTCTTTCCATACCTAGCACAAGTAGGCCATAGGGATTCACTACTAATTCCTTGCGGCTTAGGGTCAGAAACCCTATCTTCACTATACTCAGGAGCATTGGAAGAACCTTGTCCGGAAAACCTTTGTCGATTCATAGAATGACCATGTCCATCAGACACATCATAGAAGAACTTATCATCATCCATCTTAGACCTCTTTTCTCCCTAGAACTCCCTTTTAGTTTCTCCTCCTCCATTTGTTAGGCATGAGTCATAAGATGAGAAATATCCATGTAATTAATAGGCATAGCCGTACGCCATTCTTTCACTACCAAATCAGACACACCCGACATAAACTTACTCATTCTCGACCTAGGGC
This sequence comes from Solanum etuberosum, assembly GCA_029582245.1. Classification (NCBI taxonomy): domain Eukaryota; kingdom Viridiplantae; phylum Streptophyta; class Magnoliopsida; order Solanales; family Solanaceae; genus Solanum; species Solanum etuberosum. Next base: position 25,903 of record JAJONR010004407.1, read on the forward strand.
CGACCACTAAAGATGGAGCATATTTTGACAATTCAATGAACTTTAGAGCATACTCCTTCACACTCATACATCCTTGACGAAGGTTAAGGAACTCATGCACCTTTGCTTCCCTCATCTCGAGGGGAAAGAACGTATCAAGAAAAGTGGATTTAAACACTTCCCACTCTACAGGACCCGCTCCTACTGGCCTTGCTTCTTTCCATTGATTGTACCACACTAGAGAAACCCCCTTAAGTTGGTAAGCGGCCAATTCCGCCTTTTATACCGGAGTAACTCCCATAATGTCCAACACCTTATGGAACCCATAGATAAACTCTTAAGGATCTTCCTCAACCTTTAACCCATAAAATTCAAGAGGGTTCATCCTAGTAAAGTCCCTCACTCTTGAAGCCTCCGTACCCACATTTGGGTTCACGGGGGCTACCACCTCTCCGTTGGCTTGTGCCGTCATGTCTTGAGCTAACACTTGCATAGCCATCCTAAACTCCGCATTTGTCACATTCGTAGCCATAGGGTCGACCGGAGCTTGTGGAGATTGCGGAGGAGCTTCTTGTTCCACATTGTCTTCCTTATTCCTTCTAGCATTAGCCCTTGTAGTAGCCATATCCTGAAGACAATCGGATAAGGATTAGGAGAAAGACCTTATAGACTTATACTCTATCGCACGACTTAGAGTAATGAAGAAGTGAGATTTCCTAAGCATCCAATAGCTTCTCATTCATAAATGTGGCGCGCTTCACACTTATGAACAAGACTCTACAAGACGTGGTTTTTGAGACATCCTAGAACCATTCTAAACCTTGTGCTATGATTACCAAGTTTGTCACGACCCAAGAGTACCCCCTAGATGTAACAAGGCGTATAAGACCCTAACAGGCCTCATAAGGGCCACTTAGCATATCATAACATAAAGTAATAGAAATGATGCAAAAATTTAAAATATTTTTCATACAATCAAAGTCTTTTATAAAACGAGTGGAAGTCTATTACATTTTGTCTCAAACCATCTAAAATATGAATATCTTTGGGACGCAGCCCATACAATAGTTCTAAACATAAAATGAAAGAAATAAGAACATGGTGGCTATCTCCTTGAATACTATGAGGACTCACCAAACTTCAATCCTTACTTCTACTAAGATCCTAGCCACGAGGATGAAAGTCAATATCACCGGACCCTACATTTGATAAAAATGTAGGCAACAGTATGCGTTAGTACAAAATGTACTAAATTTGATAAGAATGTAGGCAGCAGCTAGTTCTGTTGGCAACTCTAACTCATAAGCCACTTTACCAACTCTTTTCAAGATCTTGTAAGGGCCTACATATCTAGGACCGAGCTTCCCTTTCTTTCCAAATCTCATCACCCCCTTCATAGGAGACACTTTCAGGAAAACCCAATCATCAATTTGGAACTCCAAGTCCCTTCTCCTTACATCTACATAGGGCTTTTGGTGACTCTGGGCTGTCTTAAGTCTATCTCCGATGAGCTGAACTTTCTCCATAGCCTCATGAACCGAATCTGGCCCTATCAAGGATGCTTCTCCTACCTCAAACCAACCAAATGGAAATCTACATCTACGCCCATACAATGCCTCATAAAGGGCCATCTGAATACTGGAATGGTAGCTATTATTGTAGGCGAACTCTATAAGAAGAAGGTGATCTTCTCAACTACCCTTGAAGTCAATCACACAAATTCTCAACATGTCCTCTAAGGTCTGAATTGTACGCTCTGCCTGGTCATCCGTATGTGGATGAAATGTTGTGCTAAGATTAACCTAAGCACCAAGACCTTTCTGAAATGACTTCAAGAAATGAGAGGTAAACTGAGGACCTCTATCTGAGATGATAGACAAAGGAACCCCATGAAACCTGACCATCTCATTAATGTAAATCTTGGCGTAGTCCTCTGCCGAATATGTAGTCTTGACAGCCAAAAAGTGAGCGGACTTAGTAACTCTGTCTACTATTACCCAAATGGATTCATTTTGTCAGCGAGTACGAGGTAAACCTGTAATGAAGTCCATGTTGATCACTTCCCACTTCCATGTAGGAATGTTAATCTCTTGAGTCATACCTCGTGGTTTCTGATGTTCTACCTTCACCTGTTGACAATTCGGGTACTTAGACATAAAATCTGCTATATCCCTCTTCATGCCATTCCACCAAAAGACTTCCCACAGATCACGGTACATCTTAGTGGCACCTGGATGAATAGAATACATGGAGTTATGGACTTCTGTAAGGATCTGCTATCTCAACTCATCCACCTTAGGAAAACATAAACGACCCTGGTAGTGAAGCACACCATCTCCCCCTCGGGAGAAAACCTCAACTATCTGCTGGTGAACTGCACCTTTCAACTAAAGCAATATAAGGTCACTGTCTTGTTTCTCCTTAACCTCCACTACCAATGAATATTATGACTCATTCTGAACTGTTACACAAGCATCTGAGATGTTCATAAGGTAAACTGCTAGGCAACCAAGCCGGTGAACATTCTTCACTAATTCCTTCCTTTCTTCCTCAACATGCGCTACACTACCCATAGACAGTCTGCTAAGAGCATCATCTACAACATTGGCCTTACCAGGATGGTAAAGCACATTCATATCATAGTCTTTGAGGAATTCGAGCCATCTCCTCTGACGAAGATTCAACTCTTTCTAGGTGAACACATACTGGAGGATCTTATGGTCTGTGAACACATCTACGTGAACAACATACAATTAATCTTTCCAAATCTTTAGGGCAAACATCACAGCTGCAAGCTTGAGGTCATGAGTCGGGTAGTTCTTCTCATGCACCTTAAGTTTTCTAGAAGCATAAGCTATAACCTTACCTCGCTGCATCAACACGCAACCTAGGCCGACTCTGGATGCATCAAAATAGATCACATAATCATTTGAACCCTCTGGTAGAGTCAAAACAAGAGTTGTAGTCAACCTAGTTTTCATCTCTGCGAAGCTCTTCTCACACTCATCTGACCACTGGAACCTAACCTTCTTCTGAGTCAACTTAGTCATTGGAGAAGCTATGGATGAAAATCCTTCCACGAACCTTCTGTAATAACTAGCCAAACCCAAGAAACTCCTGATATTTGTAGGAGAGGTGGGTCTGGGCCATTGCTTCACTACCTCAATCTTCTGAGAATCCACTCGGATCCCTTTGCTAGACATTATATGACAAAGGAAAGCAACAGATTGCAATCGAAACTCATATTTGCTAAACTTAGCTAATAACTTGCGATCTTTGAGAGTTTGAAGGAAAACCCTCAAATGAGTTGCATGTTCTTCCTCATTCCTATAGTAAATGAGAAAATCATCAATAAAGACGATAACGAACAAGTCCAAATACTGCTTGAATACCCTGTTCATTAAATCCATGAAAGCAGCAGGAGCAGTAGTTAGTCCAAATGACATAACTACAAATTCATAATGACCATACTGAGTTCTGAAGGCTGTTTTTGGGATGTCACTATCTCTGACTCTGAGCTGATGATAACCGGATCTGAGGTCTATTTTTGAAAAATGACTAGCACCCTGAAGTTGGTCGAACAAGTCATCAATCCTGGGAATAGGGTACTTATTCTTAATTGTGACTTTGTTCAACTGCCGATAGTCAATGCACATCCTGAGAGAGCCATCTTTGTTTTTCACGAATAACATTGGAGCACCCCATGGCGAAATACTAGGTCTGATGAAGCCCTTATCTATAAGGTCTTTCAACTGCTCATTCAATTCCTTAAGCTCAGATGGAGCCATTCTATAAGGAGGAATAGAAATAGGCTGGGTGTTTGGAAGGAGATCAATTCCGAAGTCTATTTCCCTTACGGGAGGAATTCTGGGAAGATCTTCTGGAAATACTTCTAAAAACTCACTGACTACAAGAACTGACTCAAGAGTTGGGGTTTCAGAGACGGAATTCTTAACCCAAACTAATTGATAGATATACTCCCTGGAAATCATCTTTCTGGCCTTAAGGTAAGAAATTAATCGACCCATACGCACCGAGCTACTACCCTTCCATTCTAAGACTGGTTCGCTTGGAAACCGAAACTCAAAAACCCTGGTTCTACAATCGACTGAGGCATAATAGGAATGTAACCAATCCATACCTAGAATGATATCAAAGTCTACCATTTCTTACTCTACAAGATCTGCTGAGGTGACTTTCTGAGAGACTGAGACAGGGCAATTTCTGTATACCCTTCTAGCTATAACTGGGTCACTTACTGGAGTAGAGACTGAAAAGGGTTCTGAAACAGTTTCTGGACTGACACCGAAGTTCACTGCTATATAAGGAGTTACAAAGGAAAGAGTAGCCCCTGGATCAAACAAAGCAGAAACATCCCAATGAAAGACTTGTAATGTACCAGTGACCACATCAGGAGAATCTTCCTGGTCATGCCTAGCTGAAGAGCATACAACCTATTCTGGCACTGACCACCACCTGTACTAGATGAAGTATCCTGCTGAGTTGGGCGACCTGCTTGTTCTGCTGGAGCTGTAGACTAAGCCCTACTATTGTTACATCCTTGCCCCTGTGTGGTAGAAGGGAAATCTATCAACCTATGGCCAGACTGACCACATCCAAAACACCCTTCTTTCCCTGTAAGAGACTCGCCCGGATGGTTCTTACAACATTTTGGACAAGTTGGGTAGGTTCTGCTACCTGAAACACTCCCCTGAGACTTAGAGCCTGGTGCCCTACTTTTCTGATCCTGTCGAAACCTGAGGGATGGAGCACTAGCTGATGAAAGTGCTGGAACTAAAGATTTCTGCTGAAATTGCGAACGATTTCTGCCACCCGATTTCTGCTGAGAGTACTTATAGTTTGCTGTCCTAGCCTTCTTGTTGTCTTTAGCTATTTCCCTAAGCTTATCTCCCTCAACCTGTTGAGCATGAGTCATGAACCTAGAGATATTGATTTCCTCTAACAACGCAGCATTTCTGCACTCTGTTTTTACCAAATCAGACACTCCATACAAAAACTTACTCATATGTGCCCTTGAATCAGCAACCATATGAGGAGGATACCTGGAGAGTTGGGTGAACTTGAGTCCTTACTCTTGGACTGACATTGTACCTTGCCTCAAATTCATGAATTCCTGAGCCTTAGCCTCCCTCAACTCTCTTCGAAAGAACCTGTCCAGAAAATCTTCAATAAAGCATTTCCAAGTCACAGGAGTTGCATCAGTACCCCTGTTTTCCTTCCATTGAGTGAACCAAATGTGAGCTACATCCTTGAGCAGGTAGGATGCCAACTCTACCCTATCATTCCCAGTTACCTGTATCACTCCAAAGATCTTTTTAACCTCATCGATAAAAATTTATGGGTCCTCACCAACCTGCGACCCTAGAAACTCATGTGGATTCATCCTAATGAAATCACAAACCCTGGCTACAGCTGACCCATTATTAGCATTGGGAGGAACTGGGGCCTGCTGATTGTTCTGGTTAGTCACACTCTGAGCCAAAAGCTGAATCGCATTCCAAAACTCTGCATTTGAAACCTCTTGATCTGGGACTGGAGGACCTACGTTAGCATTCCTGGCGTTAGTTCTACGAGGAGGCATGATCTGAAATTCATAACGACGAGTTAGAAGTAGATCATACCCACGCACGATAAGAATAACAAGAAACTGAAGTTTTCCTATAACACTTCGTAGCCTCCTTCTCATTAGATGTGGTGCACTTCAAACCCATGAAAAGGACTCTACTTAGTGTGGATTTTCAGACATCCTAGGACTCTTGAACCTAATGCTGTGATACCAAGTTTGTCACGCCCCGAAGCTACCCCCAGGGCATAAACACAGGACCGAGGATCACGAGTGACCCCAAAATAACCCTGAGGTGGCATATCATAAGCAAACTGAATATATATCTACAAAAAGATAACTAATGCGGAAGATAAATCATGAGATAACTGAAATGATGGGGAATACCCAATACTGTCTGAATATAAAGAAACTATGAGTTTAATAACAACTGAAATATCAAAATCACATCTAAAACTGAATCTAACTATGGCTGAATATAAGCCTCTAACTGACTAGAGATGCTGGGACATGCCCCCAGCTAACTCTAGCAAAACTGAAACTAAAAAGGGAAGACTGAATAGAAAACATGTAAATCATCCTCGAAGCATGAGGACTCACCACTGATACTGCTGAACTGGAGATCGGGAACCGATCAATGCGTGATCTGATTGCTGAGGACCTGAACCTACATCACGAGAAGATGTAGCGCAGAGTATGCGTCAGTACTTGAAAGGTACTGAGAATACAGGATAGGTAAAGCTGAAGAATATACACATAACTGAATAAAGCATACTGCTCAATGATATAATATGAACATGATGGAAATACTAAAATATACTGAATACTGAGCTAACTGAATGTAATGACCAAGTACATAACATGCTGAAACTGAATACTGAAATGTAACTGGGAACTTGGTCAAATGCACTAGCATCTCACTGTGGGAGCTACTAATAACCAACAAAAAACCACGTGAGCTAAACGTGGAGTCCGATGTCTACGCCCCATCGAGAGGACCCAATATACCTTGCCAAGAGTATAAAGGCATGACTGGCGTGATCACTGAATGTAATGCCCATAGAGGAGACTTATAAGCCTACGGGGGTACGTAGTTCTGGGACTGTTCAGGTACGCTGAACCCTAGTCCACTCGGTGTATGCCTACTCCCAACTAGAAATATGAACAATGTAACATAATTGAATTATACTGGATAACTCATTATTCTGACATGCTAACTGAGAATGCGACATTTATAACTGACATTGAGACATTTGAAATCTGAGGCATGTATATCGGTTTAAATTGACCTAGCTAGTGTAATTCATGAACTAAACAAATCTACACCACTAGGGTTCTGAATTTCATGCAAGGAACTAAGCAACAATATGATAATCTTATTTAGATCATTCTAACATCTAAAACCCAATAATTTCTACATTCAAGAAAAACCCTAGGTCTAGATAATATGAAGGAAATCAAGATTCTGACTGAACTCTAGAGACCTAATGGATTAAAGGAATCCACTAGTGAAATCCCACATACCTGGTGAAGAATTTCACAGAGAAATATTTCAATTTCGGGGCTGGAAAAGATGAAACCTTGTTGCGTTCTTGGACTAGGGTTGCTCGACTGCTTTCTACTCTTTTCGTTCTAATTGGATGAATTTTTTAGAATGAATTTACTAGGGTAGGTTCTAATTTATTTGCTAGGTTAAGACTGACCAAAACTACGTAGTTTAGGGGTTAAACGACGTAGTTTAGGGGTCAAACACATAGGGAAAAGACCAAACGACCCCTGACTTAAAAGCTGTCGTGGCCAACCGATCGACTGACCGACGATCCGTGGAATGACCCACTGTCCGTCCTGTCAACCATCGACTGGCTTCAGAGAGGGGTTGCTAACGGGTCTTGTCACGCCCCAAACTCAAGGGGTGCAACTGGCTCCTAATGCCAAAACTCAGGCCCGAGCTGACCCTGCTGAAGCATTTGCTACTAGCGAATGGCAGCCACACGCAATCAAGAAAACAAACAAGTATATCTCGGCTTAAAATTAATCCATCGGCCGGCAAGGCCCCTGTCAACAGATCTATAAAAGAAACAGCTACTACCAAGAGTTCATATAAACAAATAGCCAACTAGCACAGAAGTCCTAATTGGGCCGTCGAGGCCACCATGATCTCTATACCAAAACTGAAAGCAAGTATATATCAAGACAATATATCAAACAGCTAACAAGCTTCAGCAAACCAACAAACTAGGCCAGCATGGCCATAACGTAGCTATACATCCTACACACTAGTCTGCAAGCCTCTAAGAGTAGTAAAGATTGGCGGAACAGGGCCCCAGCCTACCCATAAAAATATATACAACAAAAGCTAACAAACCTCCCAACTTTGGCAACTCCGGAGGAAAGGGACTAGCCAACTGGATAGAAGTCAATCCTACTACTGAGGAGGTCTACTGGGTCATCTTTCAGGACCTTCAAGCATGAATGCAGTACCCCCAGGCAATGGGGCATCAGTACGAAATAATATGCCGAGTATGAAAGGCAATAGACTATGAGTAGGTATCCTAATATACTGGGAGTAATCCGATAAATAAATCAAGGATAAGATAAGTGTACTGACCTGCTCCTAAATCTAATTATGTCAAAAATAATAAAAGAACAACCTAACCAAGCCCCCATAATCTCGGCAGGAACAAACAACACACAAGACCACCTACCTAGGCCCCCATAAGCCCAGAAGGTGCCAATAAGTCTATATACCCCTATCGGTAGTCCCCTAGCCCGGTAGGCAGTCACATATCCCTCTTAGGCAATTATATATCCCCGTAGGTAGTACGTAGCTCTCTTAGGCATCAATATAGCTTATACACAACTCATAGCCCTCTTAGGCAACAACATGGCCCTGTAGGCAGCACATAGCCTTTTTAGGCATCAATGTAGCCCCGTAGGCACCTCATAGCCCTTCTTGGCATCAATATAGCCCTGTAGGAAGAACATAGCCTTCTTAGGTGTCAATATATCCCCGTAGGAACCTCATAGCCCTTCTAGGTATCAATATAGCCCTGTAGGCAGAACATAGCCCTTCTAGGCATAGATCACATTTATGTAGCTAACCACAATAGCCCCAAGGGAAACAATAACAATACAATAGGCTAAAAACGAGCAATTTAGCTATAAGCAACCTATACGAATAGCCTCTAAGTCGTGTCCAACAAAGGGACGCTACTAACTGAATAAGAATCCCGACAAGGGAGGATTCTATCCACTAGAGAAGCCAATAATCAACACTAATGGCTACAAGTATAACAACGATAACAACCCAATTACATTGCTCCAAAGCTTTAAGGAAACATGTCGTAAGAAGTGAATAGCCTTAATATACATTTTCGCTGAATTCACGTGGCCTAACGAATTTTACTCACAGCCTCCCTCGCTACTACAACAAGGCAGGACCATAATCAACACACAAGAATAGAAGATACCATGATAATCCGATAAAAGATATGTATTTCCGTCGCAAATTGATATATTTGCGGCTTATCAAAGCTAGAGTCGATGAAATAAGGGTATTACCTTGATCTTAAGTTCGTAATACACCTCAAAACCTTAATATATGTCCAAACTCTTGCTGTTCCAACACCAAAGTATGATATGCTAAGAAATCGATAAAATAAATTATACCATGATGACGAGCTGAATGGTAGAACAACTTTGGACAAGGACTTAAGTCAAGAAAATCTATATTTTGGTTGATCCTAGAAATGGGTTTCCTAGTTTTCTGGGTCTTAACTCAAAAATTGAAGAAAAAGTCAAAGAAGAAGATATATATAAAATTCCACCGACCTAGGGCCCCACCTCACGTGCCTGCTTGCGCAATCTCGCAAAAATGCAAATATCTCTCTATTCTGAAGTTGTATGAATGAACGATTTGATGCGTTGGAAAATATACTCGTAGACCTTCAATTTGATAGGTCGGGGGGCCCATAACTCTTTATAGATTGGGAGAAAACCTCCGAGACATTTGACCCAAATTTCAGAGAAATCTTTAAAAAGGAACTTACGATAACTTTCGCCAACTTTTATTTTGCCACCTACCTAACTTCAAAACTTGAGATACAACCCTTGAACACTTAAATTATGACATACCACATCATTCTTAATTTATTACTCACCCTCTTTGCCTTTCCACGAAGGTACGAGTTAATTTATACATTTTGAAAAGTTGGGGTGTTAAATCCTTCCCCACTTAGAAACATTCATCCTCGAATGAAAAATCTGAGTCACGCGGTTAAGTCCTTAGGAGTTGCCAAAATTTAGGCAGACTATCCTTTGTAAATGTGACTATCCAGGAACCTGAAACACAGAAATTCTAACCTAGACGTCTCACAGGATGACATAAATAGCTAAGCACTATAGCTCCGCAATAACAGTGTGAGTAAAAATACAACGACAACAACCATAATAATAAGCAATAATATAAAAAAAATCAGATAGGTATCTTACCTCTCTGCACTAATATAAACTGATATGCCATCACCGTGGGGTATGAAACAAGTGAGGATATTTGGACCTCATGCCATCCTCAGCTTCCCAGGTCACCTCTTCTCTATTTTTGTTTCTCCACAATACTTTAACCGAAGCCACCTCTTTGGTCCTCAATTTATGGACCTGTCGATCTAATATGGCAATTGGAGTTTCCTCGTAGGACAACTCCTCTATGATCTGAACATCCTCAACTAGGAAAACCCGAGAAGGGTCTCCTACGCACTTCCGTAGCATCGATACATGGAAAACTGGATGAACAGATTCTAGCCCCGAAGGCAATTCTAACTCATAAGCCACTCTTCCTACCCTCCAAAGGATCCGGTACGGCCCAATGAATCTTGGACTAAGCTTGCTTGTTTTGCCGAATCTCATAACACCCTTCATAGGTGAGTCTTTTAAGAATACCCAGTCATCGACACAAAACTCTAAGTCCCTTCGTCGCACATCTGAGTATGCCTTCTGTCTGCTTTGAGCTGTTAGCAACCTCTCCCGAATGAGCTTAACCTGCTCTACTATTTGTTGTACTAAGTCGGGTCCAATTAACCCTGACTTACCTACCTCAAACCATCCAATGGGGGATCTACATTTTTTCCCATACAAAGCCTCATAAGGTGTCATCCCGATGTTGGAATGATAACTATTATTGTATGCAAACTCAATAACAGGCAAGTGGTCATCCCACTTCCCTTGAAGTATAGCGGCACGCCCGTAACATATCCTCGAGTGTCAAAATTGTGCGCTCAGCCTGGCTAGAGGGTGAAAGGCTGTACTGAGATTAACCTGTGTCCCCAGTCCTTTCTAGAAGGACTTCCAGAAGTTAGCGGTAAATTGTGCTCCTCTATCAGAGATAATAGATACTGGAACACCGTGTAGCCTAACAATCTCTCTATATAGAGCCCTTCAGCTGTAAAAGTAGCCCTGACTGGTAAGAAGTGGGCTGATTTTGTTAGTCTGTCAACAATTACCCAAATAGAGTCAAACTTACGACGCGATCGAGGTAACCCTGTAATAAAATCCATATTTATTGCTTCCCACTTCCACAAAAGAATGGCTATCTCCTGGACTAGCCCAGCGGGCTTTTGGTGCTCAACCTTCACCTGTTGGCTGTTAGGACACTGTGCCACAAACTCAGCAACGTCCTTCTTCATCCCGTGTCACCAATAGATCTCCTTAATATCATGGTACATCTTTATCGAACCAGAGTGAATAGAATAACGGGAATAATGTGCCTCTTCCATAATCTAATATCGAAGCCCTGCAATATCCGGAACACACAATCGACCACTATATCTGATGACTCCATCTCCTGCTATATCAAATGCTAAAGATTGTTGATCCTGAGCCTTGGCTCTGAGCTGCTCTAAGCTAGGATCCTCATGTTGGCGTGCTTTTACCTCTACAACTAGGGAAGATACGGCTGTGTCCTGAATTGTGACCCCATTATCATCTGCCTCTAACAATCTGATTCCCAAGCTAGCTAACTGATGAAGCTCTCACGCTAGCTCACGCTTCTCAATACCTAAATAGGATAAACTACCCATAGATCTTCAGCTGAGGGCATCAGCTACCACATTCGCCTGTCCTGGATGATATAAAATATCCACGTCGTAGTCTTTCAGTAACTCAAGACATCGACGCTGTCGTAGATTTAACTCCTTCTGTCTAAAGATATATTGAAGGCTTTTATGATCTATGAAGATGTCAACATGAACGCCATATAAATAGTGTCTCCAGATCTTTAAGGCATGCACAACTGCAGTCAACTCTAAATTGTGGGTCGGATAGTTCTTCTCATGCTTCCTCAATTCCCTTGAAGCATATGTGATAACCATACCATGTTGCATTAGAATACATCCCAACCTAACACTAGAAGCATCACAGTACACCGCATAGCCTTCTGAACCATGTGGCAATGCTAGAACTGGTGTTGATGTCAACCTGTCCTTCAACTCGTTGAAACTATGCTCTCAAGCCTCAGTTCACTAGAACATAGCTACTTTTTGAGTCAACTTCGTTAAGGGTACTGAAAGTAAAGAAAACCCCTCTACAAACCTTATGTAGTACCCAACTGACCCTAAGAAACTACGAAGCTCAGTCGGAGTCATGGGTCTGGGCCAAGTTTTTACGGCCTCAATCTTTTGTGTATCAACTGTAATGCCTGCATTTGATACAATATGGCCTAAGAGAGCTACAGAGTCCAACCAGAACTCACACTTAGAAAATTTTGCATAAAGTTCTCGGCCTTGAAGAACCTGAAGGACTGCTCGCTGATGATTTGCATGCTCAGCTTTTGAACGTAGTCCACCAAAATATCATCAATAAATACAATCACAAAAAAGTCTAGATACGGCCTGAATATACTATTCATCAGGTCCATGAACACTGCTGGGGCATCAGTTAATCCAAAAGAAATTACCAAGAACTCAAAGTGTCCATATCTGGTTCTAAAGCTCTCTTTGGAATATCTTTCTCTCGAATTCATATCTGGTGGTACCCTGATCTTAACTCAATCTTTGAGAAGCACGAAACACCTTGTAACTGATCAAACAAGTCATCGATCCTTGGAAGGGGATACTTATTTTTTATAGTCTCCTTATTCAGCTGTCGATAATCGATACACATTCTCATTGAGCCATCTTTCTTCCTCACGAATAACACTGGCGCACCCCATGGTGAAGCACTAGGCCTGATAAAGCCTTTATCCAGCAAGTCTTTCAACTGATCTTTCAACTCCTTTAGCTCAGCAAAAGCCATTCTATAAGTAGGGATAGATATAGGTTGTGTACCCAGCATATCGATAGCAAAATCAATTTCCCATTCTGGAGGGATACCAGGAAGATCGTCTGGAAATACATCTAGAAACTCACTAACTACCGGAATAGACTGAAGTGTCGGTGGTTCTTCATCTATATCATGAAGGCGAACAAGATGATAAATACAACCATTAGTAATTATCGTCCTCGCCTTAAGATAGGAAATAAATCTAACTTTCGGCATTGCTCTATCACCTTTCCATTCCCGAACTGCCTCTCCTGGAAAATGGAATCTAACAATCTTTGTCCGATACTCAACATTAGCATAACAACACGCTAACCAGTCCATACCCATAATGACGTCTAAATTGACCATCTCTAACTCTACCAGGTCTACAAAGGTCTGACGGTCGATAATTTGTACCGTGTTACCTCGATAGACTCTCCTGGAAATAATAGACTTACCCACTGGTGTAGATACAATAAAGGGTCGATCTAATGACTCTGCTACTATACATAACTTCCCCGCAATAAATGGAGTAACATAAGACATAGTAGATCCAGGATCTATCAGAGCATAAACACAATGGAAGAAAACAATCAATGCACCTGTCACAACATCTGGTGATGAATTTGAGTCCTGTCGGCCGGCTAGTGAATATGTATGGTTCTGGCCATGACCAGAACTCAATGCTCCCTCTCTGCCTCCGCCTCTGCCTCTACCTGCTGAAGTCTGGGGTCCACGCCCTGTAGACTGTGCTGATGAGGAGGAACCTACTACTGACCCGTTCGACTAACCTATACCACCCTGACCTATGGTCGGGAAGTTCCTCCACCCATGCCCCTCCTGTCCACAAGAATAACAATCTCTGAAACCCTGCTTGCACCTCCCTAAATGCATCCTACCGTAAGTAGCGCAATGCGATGGGGTTTTCTAGCCTGGCCTGAACCCCTCTGCTGTTGAGAGCCTGATGCTTGTGAACCCTCACTTGGGCCTGAGTGTCCCTGACGATCAAATCTACTACCCTGGAACTGCTGTGACGGAGGTCTCGGTGGCCTACTAGAATATCAGGGTCTGGGACCACCCTGAATTTCTCCCTGTAAACCAGCGGGCCTAGCCCTCTTCTGTCTCTCTCTCGACCCTCTCACTCATATACTGTAGATGTTGATGATCCTCTATGCATTGTTCAAAGGCCTCAATTCTTGAGATATCTATATTATCATTTAGTGCAGCGGTAGAACAAATGTCGATATAGTCCGAGTCAAGCCCTCCCATAAATCTATGCACCATGTCATGCATCGTATCAACAAATGTTGGTGCATATCTAGTCAATGAATCAAATTTCAACCCGTACTCTCAGACACTCATGCTTCCCTATCGGAGGTTCATAAACTGGTCCACCTAGCTATCCCTAATCTCTCGAGGCAAATAGTGATCTATGAAAGCTTCTGTAATGCTATCCCAAGTGGTTACAAATGCATCTATGCCCATAGATCTCTCCCAACTTTCGTACCATAATACTGCAACATCACGCAATCAAAATGCTGCTAACTCAACTGACTGTGTCGCTGAGGCATCCATGACTCTGAATATCCTATTAAGCTGATCAAAAAAGTATTGAGGGTCCTCTCTGTGATCTGTCCATGTAAACTGTGGAGGATTCAAGGCAAGAAATTAACAAACTCTCGAACTTCCAGGCCCTTCAGAAGGTCCGGCAACATCTGCCACAACTGGTTGGCGCTGTGCAGCTACTAGCTCTGCTAACATACATACTGCACTATTGAAATCCTGATTAGATGGAATAGGAGGAACTAGAGGTGGTACTGCTGGTTGAGTCGGGGGTCTTGTAGTCCTCGGAGCTCCTGAAACGGTGGAGAAGCTATAGGGGGCTGAGAAGACGTCTGCTCCTGGGTCTCACAATGGGCTACCTCCACCTATGGTACCTTGCCGGTACCCTCATCTGTAGCTGTATATAGCCCCTGGCTAGCTATGGTCTGTCTGGTGTCAACCATCTCTATCTGCATACAAATATCAATTATAAGCCAGAAACCTCAACCCTTAAGACACCACTATATATCACGAGGTGAGCAAAAGAAAGATAGTCATTCTAACATGCCAGGTAGCTTCTTGCTTATCAAATGTGGTGCACAACACATTTATAAACAAGATTCTACTAGACACGGCTTGTAGACTCCCTAGGATATGACGTTGCTCTGATACCAAGTTTGTTACGCCCCAAACTCAAAGGGCGCAACTGGCTCTTAATGCCAAAACTCAGGCCCGAGCCGACCCTGCTGAACAATTTACTACTAGCGCATGGCAGCCACATGCAATTAATAAAACAAACAAGTATATCTCAGCTTAAAATTAAGACCTCGGCCGGTAAGGCCCCTATCAACGGATCTATAAAAGAAACAACTACTCCCAAGAGTTCATATAAAGAAATAGCCTACTAGCACAGAAGTCCTGATTGGGCCGTCGAGGCCACCATGATCTCTGGGCCTTCGAGGCCACCATGATCTCTGGGCCGTCGAGGCCACCATGATCTCTATACCAAAACTGAAAGCAGGTATATATCAACACAATACATCAAAAAGCTAACAAGCTTCAGCAAACCAACAAACTAGGCCAACATGGCCATAACGTAGCTATATATCCCACACACTAGACAATGTGTGGTTGGTAAGTCTCTAAGAGTAGTAAAGATTCGCCGAACAGAGCCCCAACCTACCCATAAAAATATATACAACAAAAGCTAACAAACCTCCCAACTCTGGCAACTCCGGAGGAAAGGGGTTAGCCAACCGGATAGAATTCAATCCTACTGCTGAGGAGGTCTACTTGGTCGTCTGTCGAGACCTGCAGGCATGAATGCAGTACCCCCAGGCAATGGGGCATCAGTACCAAAATAATGTACCGAGTATGAAAGACAATAGACTATGAGCAGGTATCCTAATATACTGGGAGTAATCCGATAAATAAATTAAGGATAAGATAAGATTATTGACCTGCTCCTAAATCTAAACATATCAAAAATAATAAAACAACAACCTAACCAAGCCCCCATAAGCTCGGCAGGTACAAACAGCACACAAGACCACCTACCTAGGCCCTCAAAAGCCCCGAAGGTGACAATCAGTCTATATACCCCTATCAGTAGTCCCCTAGCCATGTAGGCAGTCACATATCCCTCTTAGGCAATTATATAGCCCCGTAGGTAGTACATAGCTCTCTTAGGCATCAATATAGCTTATAGACAACCATAGCCCTCTTAGGTAACAACATGGCCCTGTAGGCAGTACATAGCCTTCTTAGGCGTCAATATAGCCTCGTAGGCACCTCATAGCCCTTCTAGGCATCAATATAGCCCTGTAGGCAGAACATAGCCTTCTTAGGTGTCAATATACCCTTGTAGACACCTCATAGCCCTTCTAGGCATCAATTTAGCCCTGTAGGCAGAACATAGCTCTTCTAGGCATAGATCACATTTCTGTAGCTAACCATAATAGCCCCAAGGGAAACAATAAAAATCCAATAGGCTAAAAGCGAGCAATTTAGCTATAAGAAAGCTATACGAATAGCCTCTAAGTCGTGTCCAACATAGGGACGCTACTAACCGAATAAGAATCCCGACAAGGGAGGATTATATCCACTAGAGCAGCCAATAATCAACACTAATGGCTACAAGTATAACAACGATAACAACCCAATTACATTGCTCCTGAGCTTTAAGGAAATATGTCGTAAGAAGGGAATAGCCTTAACATACCTTTTTTGCTAAATTCACGTGGCCTAATGACTTTTACTCACAGCCCCCTCCCTCGCTACTACAATAAGGCAGGACCATAATCAACACACAAGAATAGAAGATACCACGATAATCTGATAAAAGATATGTATTTCCGTCACAAATTGCTATTTACGGCTTATCGAAGCTAGAGTTGATGAAAGAAGGGTCTTACCTTGATATTAAGTTCGTAATACACCTCAAAACCTTAAAATATGTCCAAACCCTTGCTGTCCCAACACCAAAGTATGATAAGCTACGAAATCGATAAAACAAATTATACCATGATGACGAGCTCAACGCGTAGAACAACTTTTGTCAAGGACTTAAGTAGACAAAATCTATAATTTGGTTGATCCTAGAAATGGGTTTCCTATGTTTTCTGGTTCTTAACTCAAAAAATGAAGAAAAAGTCGAAGAAGAAGATATATATAAAGTTCCACCGACATAGGGCCCCACCTCACGTGCCTGCTTGCGCAGTCTCGTGAAAATGTAAATATCTCTCTATTCTGAAGTCGTATGAATGAACTATTTGATGCGTTGGAAACTATACTCATAGACCTTCGATTCGATAGGTCGGGGGCCCCATAACTTATTATAGATTGGGAGAAAACCTCCGAGACATTTGACCCAAATTTTAGATAAATCTTTAAAAAAGAACTTACGATAACTTTCGCCAACTTTTATTTTGTCACCTACCTAACTTCAAAACTTGAGATACAACCCTTGAACACTTAAATTATGATATACCACATCATTCTTAATTTATTACTCACCCTCTTTGACTTTCCACGAAGGTACGAGTTAATTTAGACGTTTCGAAAAGTCGGGGTGTTACAGGTCTAATCCACGGACCAGGACCACGGCCCGTGGTCTGACCTATGGTCTGTGGGTATGGCCGTGGGTCAACCCTTTGACATATTTCTGGACTGTTTTTGGGGAGGGCTGTTGGTGGCCAATACGGGGTGTTACAAAAGTACTTATTTACTAGTCCAACACAAAACATTACTCATGAATGGTTACGATTTACTCATTCAAGGCTATCAAGGAAAAGCACCTCATTATGCTAGACCAAGATATCATGGAAAGCATACTCTCATGCAAGTCCAAGCTACTCAAGGAAGGGTACTATTGCTCAATCCAAGCTACCAATGAAATGGTTTGGCCTTACCAAGTCATGCTATCATGCAAGCATTCTATTATGCTAGTTGAAGCTAACCTTTGGAAGGGTACGATTTCTCAATCCAAGGCTATCCATGAGATCTATTACTCAAGCTACCTTGCATGGTCTTGTCTTACGAAGTCAAGCTATTCATGAAGGGATCTCATATCACAACTTCAAGCTATCATAAATAAACATGCTTTGATTAATTTTAGGTGAGCAAACCTTTCAACCTAGAATCATTCTATGTGAGAAAACCTTTCACGTTCATGCATTCATACATTCATAAGATAGATCATTTGGGTTAAGCCCTTCCACAACA
>JAJONR010004408.1:0-35513 GCA_029582245.1 Solanum etuberosum
GAGCAAGCCAAGAACACAAACATAGAACTGTATTTGCAACTACAATTCTTAAATTAAACCACAGTTAATGATTAAACTCACTTTTAAATAGCATTTAAACTAACAATTAGCAATACCCATAAGCTAAATCAGCCCATAATCACACCCCAAGAATTTGGGGTTTTAGCTAGACATTATAAAAAGGTAAAAACAGTTACCAAATTGATTATCCATCAACTAGGTAAGAGTGATTTTGTCCTTACAATGCTTCAATTTGATGAATATCAAAGACCCACTTCCAATTTCTCAAAAGTGAATTTCTTCAATCCTTCAAAACCTAGGGAAGAACTCTAGAGAAAACTGTCTCTACACTAAGATGGATTAAAAATTCGATCCTAAATTAATGTTCAACATGTAATTTATAGTCGCCGAAAATAAGCCACGAAGGGCCACTTGGCGAAGTAAGTCGGGCTCGCCAAACCACTTGGCGAGCCGCCCTTTAACCTCTTCCATCGCCTTTTCTCCGTAGTATTCAGCATCCTCGAGGTCTGTAACTTTGGGTGATCTATCCTTGCTTCACGGAACGACTCGACGATTCACCGACTGCTCATTTTTGTCGCTGACTTGGTCTTTTCTTTCAAGGCTTGGCACAATAGAATTTTAGGCGGTGAGATTAGCCACTCGGCGACACGTCGAGTGCTCTTGGCGATCTTCAGGCTCGCCCTTCTTCATTTCTTCAGCTTGTTTTGTTCCTTTTTGCTTGTTAGTGTCCTTGCTTTGCTCCTCAATCCATATACCTGAAAATCAAGGCATTAACATCAGTTTATAGCATAAATTAGGCATTTGAGGACACTAAATGTATCAAAACAAAGCCCTAAATGAGTCCAAATCTCGGATTCATCAACACCCCCAACTTAAACTTTTGCTTGTCCTCAAGTAAAACTCAAGATCAGTAGTTCAAAAAGGATGTCTCAAACAGTGCTGCATAAGACTCAACATGAATGCACACAACAAGGCTCAATTTACTCATGTAATGATCAATTGTGCACTCAAAGATTCAAATTGTGACTCACCATTACCGAAGATGCTCAAGTTCACAATACTTGCTTCAAATGCAAGTTCAAGCTCAACAAAGGTACTCAAATGCCCTCACAACAAAGATGATTCCATATTCACACACTATTTCTCAGCAGTTTAAAGTTCCGGAATCACATACAACTCTCACACTCAGAAAGATGAACACATGCATGACTTCACCCATAGGTTTGGCCTTATTTTCCAATCAACATTTGTTTCAGCTCACTTAAGATCAGAAAGGTCTTTTCATGGCTTGTAATGGGGCCGAGTGTCGAGGTATGGTCATTTAGGCTCAATGGCTGCTACCTCCTTGAAGTGTGGCCTGATCATCACTTTCCTCCCTTTCCTTAACAATTGAAACATGCTCATAATCCACCCCATTATTCAACTTCAAATGAATTACCGGATACCCAATTTCTTTTATAATTTTCATCACTTTATTTCACAACTTTTTCATTCTTTTTCTTTGCTTCTTTTCTCTTTTTTTATGGAGGGGTTCTATCTTTTTCAAAACCATTACTCAAAGGGGGAAAATTCTAGGTGTCATCACACAATTGTTCAAAGTAATCTCAACACACCAGGCATTGGCACCAATATCAAACAAGACTCCACACTTTTGCTAGTGTGCAATGTTCATCACAAAAGGCTCATTCGATAACCGACTAGTCACTACGAGATGCTAAAAGTTCACACATTATTTATGCAACTTCATTGGCCTCATTGTAGCCGCACATTCATTTCGTTCAATTAAGAGCACTATTCAAGTCATCGGTATTGATCATAATCGATACTCAAATTTACACAAGAACAGCCACAAGCCACAATCACAAACAAAGGGGTGGCATAAAATTTTAAAATAGATCAAAACCATTTCAATTCAAAACAAGGAGCCACAAGCTCAACCATCCACAAGATAAAAATCAAAATACATATATAGCTCAAAATACCCAAAATTCACAAATAAAACAGAATCACAAAAGGTAGGTATGGAAATACCTTACCCCACCCACAAAAGAAAAGCAGTTGTCCTCAAATGCAACTAAAAACACAAAAATCACAAAAACAACAGAGAGGGAGGTAAAGAATGATCCTGTCTACATAGTCGCTCCATCTGTCGGGGAATCAGTAAGACGAAATAAGTAATCAACCACATCAAACACGATTCTAAGCAGAGACCTAACACAAAACAACATAATTTATCGAATGCATTCAAGTTCAACCACTAATCAAGAGTTCGGGGTTTGGAAAACCAACCTGAATGTTGAATTTAGAATTTGAAAAGCTAGGCGGCAATGCAATCCAAATCCAAACACGAGATCAAGATCACAAAGCAAGTAAAATAGCAAAAATACGGGAAATCAAAAGTGTGAGTGTGAGTGTACGGAATTAGAAATGGGAGAATATGAAAGATTTTGAAATTTTAAACCGTTTCTTTTAAAACCTTTCAGTTCGTGGCCCTTTCGGTAGTGTAAGTCATCCACGTCGAACCACTCGGCGATGAGCTGAGTGGTAACTTACCTCGCCGAGTTTTACAGGACTCCCAGTTATCTTGGGGCCGATTAATTAATTGGCCCACTGAGTTTTACTGACCTCCACCTAAAGTTTTGTTGGTCCAACGGCGGTCCAAGTCGGGCTCACCGACCTCTTCGACGAGACACCGACTGGACTCTATGGCTCGCCAAACTGCACATTCTCAAACACACTCCAATTTTCAACCTGCACAATCAACACCCATTATTCAAAATCAAACTTAAAGCATTAAAAACTTGGGTTACCTCCGAAGAAGTGTCTTATTTAACGTCGTGGCACAACGGAGATACCAATTCAAGCTATATTTTAGGGATTGATCATTGCATTATTTCCGTTGAAGCTCATCTCCTCCTTTGTTTTACACCAACAACACAAAACCAAAAATAAAAATAAGTAGATTCAACTATAACTACAAAGATCACAATTCAACTTCAATAAAAGAATTTCAAATAATACCACTCCCCGGTAGCGGCACCATTTTGATTAACGTTTCAAGCACACCTCATCCAATTCTAGGTGCAAACGATCGTTAAGCAGTATAAAACCCAATAATTGAGTTGGGGTCGAATCCTACAGTGAGCGGTACGTGTTCAAATTTGACTATGAAGTACAAATGTGGTCTAACTAGCTATAGAAATAAATATTATCAGAAAAAGAATACATTACAAATGAAAGGGGTAACATCAAATGTCAGATGGGGGTTTTGATTAGTAATTATCAACTACAAATATCAGTCACAAACAATAGGAATTAACAATAATTAGATGAATTCTTGGGATGTGATCGATTATAGGCAATATAGACATATGGGTAATTGCAACTATTAGTAAATAGCTAGATATTAGTGAGTAGGCTAGGCTATAGGGGAGGTAAATTTTCTCTCGAACAATTTACCCCGAATCAAGTGATTTCTCTCGAACATCAACAAGCATGCAAAATAAGAGCAACCCACACCTTAATCCATTCACTCTCTCGAGCTAAATATGTGGAATTGGGTTTAGGATTCACTCTCTCGAGCTGAACCCAAATCAAACCATACCCACAAACCATTAATCAAAAACCTTCGTTCTAAAACCTTTCTCTCGAGCAAGCTAAGAACACAAACATAAAACTGCATTTGTAACTACAATTCTTAAATTAAACCACAGTTAATGATTAAACTCACTTTTAAATATAATTTAAACTAATAATTAGAAATACCCATAAGCTAAATCAGCCCATAATCACATAATCACACCCCAAGAATTTGGGGTTTTAGCTAGACATTATAAAAAGGTAATAACAGTTACCAAATTGATTATCCATCAACTAGGTAAGAGTGATTTTATCTTTACAATGCTTCAATTTGATGACTATCAAAGACCCACTTCCAATTTCTCAAAAGTGAATTTCTTCAATCCTTCAAAACCTTGGGAAGAACTCTAGAGAAAACTGTCTCTAAACTAAGATGGATTAAAAATTTGATCCTAAATTAACGTTCAACATGTAATTTATAGTCGCCGAAAATAAGCCACGAAGGGCCATTCGGCAAAGTAAGTCAGGCTCACCGCCCTTTGACCTCTTCCATCACCTTTTCGCCTTAGCATTCAGCATCCTCGAGGTCTGTAACTTTAGGCGATCTATCTTTGCTTCACGGAATGACTCGGTGATTCACCGACTGCTCCTTTTCGTCGCCGACTTGGTCTCTTCTTCCAAGGCTTGGCACACTGGAACTTTAGGCGGTGAGATTAGCCACTCGGCGACACGCCGAGTGCTCTTGGCGATCTTCAGGCTCGCCTTTCTTCATCTTTAGCTTGTTTTGTTCCTTTTTGCCTGTTAGTATCCTTGCTTTGCTCCTCAATCCATATACCTGAAAATCAAGGCATTAACATCAGTTTATAGCATAAATTAGGCATTTGAGGACACTAAATCTATCAAAACAAATCCCTAAATAAGTCCAAATCTCGAACTCATCATACCACCAACATAATATAAACATTTGGTTATCAAATATCACAATTGAACTAAAATCGGAACAAAATCAAGAGTTAACAAGAAATCTAGGGGTGCGGGGATTGGAAATTGACGTAACATAGGGGTGATTGTGTTGCTCTATAGTGAAGTACATACATGAATAGGCTAAGTCATCTTCAATGACTCTAATCTTCTTTTTATCTCAAAGCATCCTTGCATAGAATCTCCTTTCGGTCTCATCTAATTGCCAATCCTAAACAACCCAATACATTACTCTATCCTCTCTTTCAAGAATAGGGCAAATAGATCTTACCCATAACCTCTCTTTCAAGCAAGCTATAAACATCAAACCTAAATTTCTAGTATTGAACTAATTACCCACTCCAATTAATCTCTTTCGAGCATCAACCAGAGATCGGAAGTACATATTAATTTTTCAACCATAACCCATAATTTAACCCCTTGGTAATTAGACCAAAATCATGCATGAACAAAAAAAAAATAGAGCATAGCACAATACCCACTACATTAAATCAACACCCAACCCCATTGGTGCCTCCTAGATCTTAGAGTTTTAGCCACCCATCACGAAAATTAAAGAAATTATACTTTCCATGAAAGAAGCTATGGGTAACTTGAAATCAAGCAATTAAGAGTAAACCCACTTTGGATTTAATTTCAATTTATCAAATTCAACTCTCGAATTGTAAAACCCCAAGAACTAGAAAAATGTTCTTTCAAAAGTAAAGTGTTCTCTTCTTTTAACTCTCTAATCTAACACTTCAAACTACATAAAAATTGTATCCTGTGGGCTATTTATACTTTCCCAAAATTTGGCCCAAAATCCACTTAATAACCAACTCGGCAACATTAGTCGGGCTAGCCAACCTCACTCGGTGAATCACCCTTTGTTCCTCAGCTCACCTTGTGATGCTCACGGATTCAAGTGTTTGAACCTTAGTTGGTGGAGTCGATTGTGTCAGCCTCTCACCTTCAGCGAATCGTTGAATACCACCTTAGTCTACCATTCGAGCATTAATTCTTTGGCTTCCACACTGTCACTTTGGGCGATTCATAGCAAGACCGCTGTTCTAACTTGATGCATCGTCTTCTCTACTGGAGCCGTCGACCTTCTTTGATAGACACAAATTCTATGCACTGTAACTTTTAGGCAAGGTCGTGCTCAGTTTGCAATCCGCCCTTCATGTATGGCGATCAACAATGTTCACTTTGCACTTCATTTTGTATTTTTGGCCATTATTTTAAACTTCAGCCCTTGCCTTGTCCAATTGTATTCATAGCTGCAAATCATCAACATTTGATTAAAAAGGACAAAGATAGGCATTGAGGACACTAATTATTAAGCTAAATAGACCTTAAATGAGTGAAAATGTACCATTCATCACTGTCTACGGTCTGCAGGACTTACTACGGTCCGTAGACACTAATTGAAGAACCCAACCTTAACCCAAAAAATTCACTAAGTCTGGATTGTTTTTATGGAACCTATCTACGACCCATAGACCATTCGACAGACCATCCTATTAAACTGTAGACTCGACTTCAGAAATTTGATTTTCAAATATTATCTTCCTCTTTCCACGGGACTGGTCTATGACCCGTCAAAAGTTCTACGAACTGTAGACTGGTCTCGTAGACTTGAACCAGCAGACAAAATTCATGCAACCTATTCCCTTTTCGAAATCCGAGGTGTTACATATATCCCCCTTGGAAAAATTCATCCTCTAATAGAACTCAAGGCAACATAAAGAGGGTAGGGAAAAATATCTAAACACCCATCATGAATGCAATCACATAAATCCACATAATCAAAGAGAAAATCGATTCAAAGATAATATATACTTTAAAACATCTTTTCATAAAATATACATGCATGCAAAAGGAAACATGAGAATGACTAAGACATATTCATCCGCAAGAACAAACCATGAGGGGCTAAATACCTCAAGCTAGAGTAGGATCGAAGGGAAAGAGATAAGGATATCGAGGCATCATATTGGCCTCGGCCTCCCAAGTGGCTCCCTCAACATTTGATTTCTCCACAACACCTTTGCGGATGCAACTTCCTTGTTCCTCAACTTTCTAACTTTCCGATCCAAGAGTTCAACCGGAACTTCTTCATAAGAAAGACTTTCTCTTATACCAAGACTCTCTAATGGGACTATAGATGTCGAATCATCGATACATTTCTTAAATAAATATGCATCAAATACCGGATGCAATGATGATAAATCGGAGGGCAAATTTAATTCATAATCTACCTTGCTTATCCACCTCAACACTTGATAAGGACCAATATAATGGGGGAATAAGCTTCCCTTTCTTACCAGACCTCATTACACCCTTTATAGGTGAAATTTTCAAGTAAACCCTATCATCAATATCAAACTCAAGATCTTTTCAAACATCGACATAGGACTTTTATCGACTTTGAGCCGTTTTCAACCGTTTCCTAATAAGCTTAACTTTCTGCTTAGACTCTTGTACCAACTCGGGACCTATGAAAGCAACCTCACAAACCTCAAACCAACCTCTAGGGATCTACACCTCCTACCATAAAGAGATTCAAATAGAGCCATACAAATACTTGAATGATAGCTATTATTATATGCAAACTCAATCAATGTCAAGTGATCATCCCAATTACCCTTGAAATCAATCACACAAGCTCTCAACATATCTTCAAAAGTTTGGATACTACACCCCACTTGTCCATCACTCTGAGGATGAATGGCCGTACTAAGTTTGACACAGGTACAAAGATCCTTTTGGAAAGACTTCCAAAATTTAGAAGTGAATTCGGTACTACGATCGAAGATAATGGATAGGGGCACCCCATGAATCATAAGTATTTCCCTAAGATACAACTTAGCATAATCTTCAATCGAATATGAAACCTTGACATGAATGAAATGAGCTGAATTTGTCATACGATCAACAATAACCCAAATCGAGTCATGTTTCCACCGGGTGCAGGGTAAACTAATGATAAAGTCCATATTCAAGTCTTCCCACTTCCAAGTAGGAACACTAATGTCTTGGGACAAACCTCCAGACTTTTGGTGCTCAACTTTCTATTGTTGACAATTTGGACACTTAGCCATGAATTCTATAATGTCCTTCTTCATCCCATTCCACTAATAGACCTCTCGTAAGTCACGATAAAACTTAGTGGCTCTCGGGTGAATGGAATATCGAGAACTATGGATTTTTGATAAAATTTATTCCTGCAAATCATCAACATTTACAACACAGAAATGACCTTGATATCGAAGAACACCATCTTCCCCTTGGGAGAAAGCCTCAACAGACCTCTTTCATCAACTCAACCAAAATTGGATCAAGACTTTGTTTAGCATGTACATTTGATACAAAAGATTATTATGAAAATTTTTGAACAACTATGCCACCTTTATTAGAATCAACCAACTGAACAGCCAATCGGGCCAATATCTAAACATCACGAACCATTTTATTCTTGTCTTCATCAACATTTGAAAAACTACCCATCGCTAGTCGACTAAGAGCATTCGCTACTACATTCGCCTTAGTAGGGTGATAGAGGATAATCATGTCGTAATCCTTTAGCAACTCAAGACACCTCCTTGGTGAAGATTTAGATCCTTTTGCTTAAGCACAAATTGTAAACTTTTATGGTAGGTAAAACATCAACAAGGACACCATACAAATAATTCCTCCAAATATTTAAGGAACAAAACAACCACTGTTGATTCCAAATCATAGGTAAGATTGTTCTTTTTGTGAA
Organism: Solanum etuberosum; assembly: GCA_029582245.1. Classification (NCBI taxonomy): domain Eukaryota; kingdom Viridiplantae; phylum Streptophyta; class Magnoliopsida; order Solanales; family Solanaceae; genus Solanum; species Solanum etuberosum. Next base: position 8,327 of record JAJONR010004408.1, read on the forward strand.
TCTTAAGTTTCATTGAAGCATAAGACTTAAGTTTCTCATTTTGCATAAGAACACACCCTAATCCAATTTCTTGAAGAATCACAATAAACAACGAACCCATCAGAGCATTACGGTAAAGTCAACACCAAAGTGGAGGTAAGCCTATCTTTCAACTCTTGAAAACTCTTCTCACATGCTTCTGACCATAAGAACTTAACCTTCTATTGGGTCAATGCAGTTAATAGAGAGGCAATAGAGGAAAAACCCTCCACAAAACTGCTATAACAAGCGGCCAAACCCAAGAAACTCTATATATACGAAGAAGATGGAGGTCTAGGCCAATTCTTAACCGTCTCCATCTTCTTAGCATCAACCTCAATTTCCTTACAGGAAATAATGTGACCAATAAAAGCCACATATATCAACCAAAACTTGCATTTATTAAAATTAGCATATGAATCTCAATCCTTAAGAATTTGCAACATAATACTCAAATGATCGGCATGCTCATCCTCACTCCGAGAGTAAATCAAGATATTATCGATAAACGCTATCACAAACATATCAAGATATTATCTAAACATTCTATTCATCAAATCCATGAATGTAACCGGAGCATTAGTTAAACTAGACGACATTACCAAGAATTCATAATGACTAGACAAAGTTTGAAAACTCGTCTTTGAAATGTCACTCTCTTTCACCCTCAATTTATGTTAACCTGATCGGAGGTCAATCTTAGAGAAATACCTTGCTCCTCAAAGTTGATAAAACAAATTATAAATACTTGGAAGAGGATATTTATTCTTAATGGTAACCTTGTGTAATTATCGATAATCAATACACCTATGAAGTGAACCATCCTTCTTGCGAACAAAAAAACTCGAGCAGCCCACGGAGAGATACTCGGTCAGATGAAACCTTTATCCAACAAATCTTTTAATTGCCCCTTCAACTCCAGAAGATCTGCTGGTAAGGAGGAATAGAGATAGGTTGCATATCTTGGAAAAGGTCAATACCAAAGTCTATTTCCCTTTTGGAAGGAACGCCGGGTCGATTATCAAGAAAAACTTCCGCAAAATCATTTACAATGGGGATTGACTCAAGAGTAGGGGTTTCAGAATCCGTATCCCTAACCCGAATAAGATGGTATATGAAACCCTTGTAAATCATTTTCCTATCTTTTAGACTTGATACAAACAACCTCTTAGGCATAGAATTTCCCCTTTTCAACTCTAGGACGGGCTCATTAAGAAGCTGAAACTTGACCACTCTGGTTCTACAATCAATAGAAGCATAACAAGAATGGATTCAGTCCATTCCAAGAATAACATTGAAATCCAACATATCAAGCTCTACAAGATCAACATGGGTGAATTCATGGGATAAGGAGATGAGCAATTTCTATAGACTCTCTTAGCCTTATTAGATTCACCTATAGGAGTAGAGACATAAAAAGGGTCTAACAACACATCCAGAGAAGCATCAAACCTCATGGCCACATATGCCATCACAAAAGAAAAAGTAGCACGGAGATCAAGTAAAAGATAAACATCTAGATGAAAGACTTTCAACATACCGGTAACAACATCAGGAGAACACTCTAGATCATACGAGTTTTAAGTGCATAGAATCATATTTGCTTTGGAGTACTCAAACCTGCACCACTAGGTGGAGCTTGCCTACCATCTTTTCCCTTGTCAGTTCTAGATGGGCAATCTCTCAAATGGTGACCACTTTTACCATAACAAATAAAATTATCTGAACCCATTAAACATTTTCCCGAATGACTCTTGCCACACTTTTGGCACCTAGGAACTGAAGATCCATTTCCACCACCATTTACTCATTGACGCTTAGGGATATACAACCTTTCTTAATTGAAGATATGAGCCAGAGTATTGAAGGAACCTTGACCGGAAAACCTTTATCAGAACCTTCAACAGCGATGGCCATCAGACCTTGAATCTGAAATGTCACAATCACTGGTCTTTGCCCTCTTTTCCTCCCTAGATCTTTCCTTAAGCTTCTCCTCTTCAATTTTTTGAGCATGAATCATTAAACACGACATGTCCTTTTACTTAATAAGCATAGTGTTATGACATTTCTTAACCACTATTTCGAACACTCCCGAAAAACTTTTCTCATCTTTGCCCTTGGATCGGCAACCATAGTAGGAGCATACTTGGAGAATTATGTGAATTTCAAGGCATACTCTTTCACTCTCACATTTGTTTGACCAAGGTTAATGAATTCAAATACCTTTGCCTCCCTCATCTCAAGGGAAAAGAACCTATCGAGAAAAGTAACCTTAAACTTCTCCCAATCAAGAGGACCCGCATCAACCACCCTCTTCTCCTCCCATTGGTTAAAAGAAACTTGAGCAACACCCTTAAGTTGATAAGCGGCCAACTCTGCCTTTTCAACTTTAGTCACTCCCATAATTCCCACTATCTTTTAAACCTCATCAATGAACTCTTAGGGATCCTCATAAACCTTAGAACCATGGAGTTCCAGAGTATTCATCCTAGTGAAGTCCCTTGTCCCTGCCACCGTTGTACTCATATTTGGGTTCACGGGAGCATTAGCCTCTTTATAGGCATGAGCCTTCAAAGCTTGAGTCAACACTTGAAAAGTGGCTCGGAATTTAGCATGAGTCACTTGCTCGGCCAGAGGATCAGCCAGAACTTGAGGAGATTCTTGTTCCTTACTATCACCCACATTCCTTCTAACTTATTCTCTTTGAGGGGCAATATCTTTAAAACCATCGGACGAGGATTAAGTGAGAGACATATAGAGTTACACTCTATTGCACAATTTTAGAATGATGAAAGAAGTGGAATTTCCTAAACATCTTATAGCCTCTTATTTATAGGTGTGGCACACTTCACACCCATGAACAAGACTCTACTCTACGTGTCTCGTGAGACATCCTAGGACCTTTCTAAACACTATGCTATGAATACCAAGTTTGTCACCACCTAATGTATACCCTAGGTGTAACATGGGGTATAAAACCCTAAAAGAGCCTACACCAGCCACTTAACATACATCGTACAAGATAAAATAAATAAAGATTTCAAAAGTAGTAATCTTATATCATAAAAGAGTACCTAAGTGTAAGTCCACGAAAAGGCTTCATGGATCGTACAAGGGTGCACGAGCCGTGATACCTTTTATGAACCACACTTAGGTAGTTGTCCCTCACTATGCACATTTCACAGTGGCCTTAACGGGCCGTGGTACCCACCACAGACCATATAAAGCCTCGTCTTAGTGAAGCCTTAGTTGGCCACCATTGTGTATGTTTCTGGATGGCCTAAACGGGCCGTGGTACCTACCACGGACCGTATAATGGCTCGTATAAAAAATAAATATTTTTAAAAAGCCAAAAATATTTTTCTTTTCTTATTTTATTGTTTTCATATTTTATTCTTGTTCATTGTGTGGCCTTTCCAATGATAATTGAGTTAGACATTCTTAAGGCAAGGTATCACTTTGCATACATACACAGGGAAAGTGTGAGTACCCATTAGTGTGTCATTTAATAGATGTAAATGCTAAGCCGCTTCTTTTCAAGTACAATGGGACCAAGGCGCAAGACAACACAACTGCACACCACACCCCCTGCTTTTCCCGCATAAAGTTCAAATGTGGAGGAATCTAGTAGCTCTGAGGTCAGGATAAATATGAAAATCGAAGATCACTCTCCCCGAACCACTAGATCTCCGAAAACCAGGACATCTATAGAGCACACTCCTTCCCAGTCTGAAGAGCAAGGAAATGAGTCTGGTAGTGAGCAGGGGTCTGATGATGAGTCTCGGGCATCCACTAATGAGCCTCAACCAATTGAGGGTGCAGAAGAAGACAATGATGGCCAGGATGATAGTGCTTCTAGTGCACCAGCAGGGTCGTTAGTACAGTTGGTTCACCAGTGAGAGACTGACCCAGTGGTTTGACAGCAACTCATTGATTGCTTTCACCGGGTGTGGACAGTTCCCAGATCAGAGGATATCTTCACCCATGATATACTATCCAAGGCCGGTAGCATTGGCGGGAGAACACTTATCCTCGAGTCTAGAGTGGTGGAGGAAGATATGCAAGCTTTTCAAGAAATCCATAATCTGTTCAAACAACATCAGTTTGAATGGATGTCCAAGAAGCCAGGAGAGTATGCACGCGACTTGACCAAAGAGTTCTACGCCTCCTATGCAGCAATCTAATAAACTTAGCTGTAGAGACTGAAAAAAATAAAAAGGGGCAGAAAGCATTCCCAGCGACATGGCCACCACTAGTTGAGGTCGTTGTTTAGGGTCAGGCAGTTGTTATCTCGGAGACCATGATAAACAGTTTTCTACATGGCCCAGAGTATACAACACCTACTTCAGTAGGCCTAGTTGAAGGTCGGCATCATGCCATGACTCGTGAAGCTGAGATGGTGGACTCTGTCTCAAGGGAGAGTATTATGCACTGGATTGCGGGGTAGATTGTGATAGAATGTAAGGTAGCAACATGGGTACCCAATTAACATGTGAATATCATAAAGGCATCACTGACATTTCCAGCAAAGATCTGGTGGGCAGAAGTCCATGCATAATTGCGGCTGACTGTTAATGATAACACTCTATCTCCTTCACTTTCCTCCTTGGTAGCATGCATCATGGCTGGCGACCCATTAAATGTGGGGAGGATAATTGCCACGGAGATGCGGGATTGAGCTTTGAATGAGAGAGCGGGTCCCGTTTCCTTGTCTGATAGGGAAACTCTATGTGCAAGCCAACATTACACCAATTAAATTGGTGTACAAATGGATAGAAGCAACAAATATCACCGTGGTGACAAAGATAAAAGATGTGGCAAACTATCTGTATGGTTCGAGAGCAGGGCCTATAGGACCTTTGGAAGTCGTACCACATATTCTGATTGAGATTTCGAGAGCTGAGGGAGGTAGTGAGCAAGCTGAGGGGAAGGCTAGGCCAGCTGCGGGAGCACATCCACCACCAGCTTCATCCTCAGAGGCTACATGTACTTTATTTTCTTTTCCCACTTTATTCTTGGAGAAATTGGTTGCAGAGCAAAGGCAGACTCATGCCATCTTAGACCAGGTTGTTGTAAAACTACCTTAGGTAGTTTAGAGGGAGGTGACAACTGTGGAGAAGCATCTGAAAGATGAATTCAGGCAAGAGCTTTCTGTGCTAAAGAACCGGATGGGTGGGTTATAACCTCATGTGAATAGTCGACTACAAGCTGTAGGTCCTATAGATGGTTCTACATTGAAATCACAACTGGCTGAGATGAGAGCGGATATTGCAAAACTTGTGGAGAAACTAGTCACTGTGCTTCCACCTTCTGTAGCAGAGTCTTTGATGAGTCTATTTAGCGTGCCCCTACTACTTAGTCAGTTGATGACATCTGTGGAGAAACTAGTCACTGTGCTTCCCCTAATATTTTTTTGTGGGTAAACTAGACATATCAACAAAAATTGATGCAATAAGGAAAATGGAATAACTGAACTTCAAACATAAATTTTAGTAAAGTTGTGATTTTCCTAAAGGGCTGTGACTTATCTGATAAGGCACGATAAGCACATTTTCTTACTGTAAAATCCCACCTTAGAAAGAGCTAAATTTTGAAAGAACTAATTTGGAAAGAACTAATTTGAGATTTGTTCAAGTTAAGCTTAAGTTGTGAGTTTTGGGACAACTTCAAACGACCATAAATTTCAGTACAGGATGGTTTAGGTGGCCCATAAGATATAAAATGAAAGGTCTTCTATTTCTATTTCCAAAGCCACCAAGTTTGCTAAATTTCAAGTCCAGATGAGGGAGATATGGTCGTTTGAAGTCAGCCTGTCCAATTAAAGAAAGTTACCTGAATTAATGAAGGGTATTTTGGTCTTTTCCTTTCCCCATCACCTTAAAAGGTATTTTAGTAATATTTTTGAGGTCAAAACTGATTTGGGTCAGTCTTACAATCCTAAATTACGCTTAGGGTTTTGAGAAGAGTTCAAGAGGAGAAAAGAGGATAGGTTCAAGGCGTTCGTCAAGATTCGTGAGATTTGTCGAGGAATTACGCCAAATTAAGGCGTAAGTTTTCATAGTGTTGGGTTCGTTCACTGATTAACATTTCAAGCACACCTCATCCAATTCAAGGTGCAAACGACCGTTAAGCAGAATAAAACCTAACAATTGAGTTGGGGTCGAATCCCACAGGGAGCGGTACGTGTTCAAAGCTGACTATGAAGTATAAATGTGATCTAACTAGCTATAGGAATATATATTATCGGAAAAGGACACATTACAAATCAAATGGGTGACATCAAATGTCAGATGAGGGTTTTGATTTGCAATTATCAACTACAAAGCAGTGAAATAGCAATGAGATAACAATAAGGAGTGGAATTCTCGGAATGTGATCGATTATAGGCAAATTTTTATATATGGGTAATTGAAACTACTCGTAAACAATTAAATATCAGTGGGTAGGCTAGACTATAATTGAAATAGCTTTCTCTCGAACAACTATTCCACTTCAAGTGATTTCTCTCGAACATCAACAAGCATAACAATTAAGAACATCCCAAAACCTTAATACATCTTCTCTCTCGAACAAGATGGGTAGGACTGGGTTTAGCATTCACTCTCTCGAGCTGAACCCAAATCAACCTAATACATACGAATCATTAATCAATAATTTTAGTTCTAAAACCTCTCTCTCGAGCAAGCCAAGAACACTAAAATAGAACTGCATTTGCAACTACAATTCATAAATTAAACCACAATTAATGATTAAACCCACTTCAAAATAGCATTTAAACTAGTAATTAACAATACCCACACACTAATTCAACCCATAATCACATGATCACACCCCAAGAGTTTGAGTTTTAGCCGAAAATCATAAAAAGATAAAAACCATTCTCGAATCGATTAGCCATCAATTAGGTAAGAGGAATTCAAGCTTTACAATGCTCCAATTCGAAGAAAATTCGAAACCCACTTGCAAAATTTCCAAATTGAGTCTCAAAACCTTCAAGTCTACTTAGAAACTTTAGAGAAAACTGTTCTAGCCTAAGATGGATTAAAAATCCGATACTAAATTAATGTTCAAAATGTAATTTATAGTCGCCGAAAATAAGCCATGAAGGGCCACTCGATGAAGTAAGTTGGGCTCGCCGAACCACTCGGCGAGCCGCCCTTTGACCTCTTCATCGCCTTTTCGCCTTAGCATTCAGCATCCTCGAGGTCTGTAACTTTGGGCGTTCTATCTTTGCTTTGTCGGAACGACTCGGCGATTCACCGACTGCTCCTTTTCATCGCCGACTTGGTTTCTTCCTTTAGGGCTTGGCACACTGGAACTTTAGGCGGTGAGATTAGCCACTCGGCGACACGCCGAGTGCTCTTGGCGATCTTCAGGCTCGCCCTTCTTGATTTCATCAACTTGTTTTGTTCCTTTTTGCTTGTCAGTGTCCTTGCTTTGCTCCTAAATCCATATACCTAAAAATCAAGGCATTAAAATCAGTTTATATAATAAATTAGGCATTTGAGGACACTAAATCTATCAAAACAAAGCCTAAATGAGTCCAAATCTCGGACTCATCAACACCCCCAACTTAAATTTTTGTTTGTCCTCAAGTAAAACTTAAGATCAACACTTCAAAAAGGATGTCTCAAACAGTGCTGCATAAGACTCAACATGAATGCACACAACAAGGCTCAATTTACTCATGCAATGATCAATCGTGCACTCAAAGATTCAAATTATGACTCACCATTACCAAAGATGCTCAAGTTCACAATACTTGCTTCAAATGCAAGTTCAAGCTCAACAAAGGTACTCAAATGCCCTCACAACAAAGATGATTCCATATTCACACACTATTTCTCAGCAGTTTAAAGTTTCGGAATCACATACAACTCTCACACTCAGAAAGATGAACACATGCATGACTTCACCCATAGGTTTGGCCTTATTTTCCAATCAACATTTGTTTCAACTCACTCAAGATCACAAAGGTCTTTTCATTGCTTGTAATGAGGCTGAGTGTCAAGGTATGGTCATTTAGGCTCAGTGGCTGCTACCTCCATGAAGTGTGGCCTGATCATCACTTTCCTCCTTTTCTTTAACAATTCAAACATGCTTATAAGAATCCACACTTTTGCTAGTGTGAAATGTTCATCACAAAAGGCTCATTCGATAACCGGCTAGTCACAACGAGATGCTAAAAGTTAACACATTGTTTATGCAACTTCATTGGCCTCATTGTAGCCGCACATTCATTTCGTTCAATTAAGACCACTATTCAAGTCATCAGTATTGATCATAACCGATACTCAAATTTGCACAAGAAAAACCACTAGCCACAATCACAAACAATAGGGGTGGCATAAAATTTTAAAATAGGTCAAAATCGTTTCCATTCAAAACAAGGAGCCACAAGCTCAACCATCCACAAGATAAAAATCAAAACACATATATAGCTCAAAATACCCAAAATTGACAAATAAAACAGAATCACAAGAGGTAGGTATGGAAAAACCTCACCCCACCCACAAAAGAAAAGCAGTTTTCCTCAAATGCAACTAAAAACACAAAAATCACAAAAACAATAGAGAAGGAGGTAAAAAATGATCCTGTCTACGCAGTCGCTCCATCTGTCGGGGCATCAGTGCTCGAGGTCACACTCTGGGGTTGGGCATCAGTGCCCGGGGTAACATCAACACTGGCTCCACTAGAGCTTGGTATGGAAGTCTTTTTCAACAAAGCCTGTCGGGCAGTCTCAATCATGGCACCCTCTAGGTCTGCCAGATCATCATATACAACAACATCTCGCTCCTCAAGCTGCTCCTCATCCATCTCGGCCTCAGACTCATCAGCAGCAACATCCTCCATAATATCATATCCGGTGGTAGCCAAAGGTACCTCAACATGGGCTAGAATCTCAACACTCGGATCCTTGGGGATATCAACTAACCCAAACAACGAAGTGAAGTCTGTGGACTTAAGATGGTCCAAATCCTTCCTAAGCTCAGAAACCTCGGCTTTCAAAGTCGTAACCTTAGTAGTCACCCCTGTCCTCTCTCACAAGTTACTACTCTCGCAGTGAGAGCATCAATGGCAGCTTGAAGAGGTGTGAGTGCAGCTGTGATGGCTCGCTCAATCATCCAGGGCACCTCGGCCTCCAGCCGGGAAGCCCGCACATCGGCAGAATAGGCTAGGTGCCCCATCTTGAGGAGCATGGCCTAAGTGATCAGAGGCCTGGAGGCAGTGGTACCTGAAGAAACTCTAGGAGGCTGGGAAGGAGTGGAAGTAGATGTACCTGAAGGCCCGGAGGCCAGAGTAGGCAAAGACGCCTCTGCAGGTATAGAATCAACATCAACCTTCGGGGATGTGTCCATCGGAGCTGCTCTCCTCCTATCTGCCTCGTCCCGTGTGTACTCGGCCTCTATGCACCAGATGTCAGTGGAGGATGTGGGTGTGACCTCAACGTACCTCTTCTCGTTAAGAGGAACTCCAGCCCGTCGACACAACTCTGTAATAAGCACTGGGAACGGAAGGGATGTCTGGCGCTGTTTGGCCCTCATGGCCATCTCCTGCTCTATGATCAACCCTAGGTTCAGACTCTTCCTGGCTATAATAGATCTTAGACAGGCCGCCTTTGGGTGGCGGAGAATAGACTCATTCTGTGATGGCATAATCGAGCTACTAATAAAACTGAACCAATACCAGGCTGCTATGTTCAAGTCCTTCTTATCGATAGGGGCTCCGTCCTCAATCCACCTCGGGGTGGTGTCAAAGATGAGGGGAGCTAGCCAGCCCTTTAGGTCATCCAGAGTCTGTGAAGTCGTCATCCTCTGGTACTCATGCTCAAAACCTGTAGCTCTATCCAATACAACATTTATATGATCAATGTTGTATCCCACTGTCTTATCTCGAATTACCACAGACTCCATCGGTCTGAAGGCACTGGCCTTCTTCTTCCACTGGGGTACCAAGTCACCATATACAGTGTAGAACTCTCTGACCCAGGTGGGGATGTATGGGCCACGGGTTCTGGTGAACATGTCGAACAGTGGTACCGAAGTGTGTCCCACACAAGAGGGTGCCTGTCCACCACACCATCCGTGGACAATCGCTTCTCCTCTAGGATGGTCCTCAATCCCTCGGCCTTTAACCGGTTAAGTAACCGGGGAGGAGGACCCTAACTGGTGGCGCTGGAACCACCGTCTGTGCCGGAGCTGGCACTGTATCAGCAACAGGAGGGGTAGACTCCGGGATCCTAGATCGATCTTGCCGAACCCTTGCACGAATTTCTGCTCGCTGGGTCTGTAGTGGTTGGTCATCTTCAGGCTCGGAGAGTGAGACCTGAGAGTCAAGAGAATCCCCATTACTGCTGGAGTTGCTCTCCGGTCTCTCAGCTAAGGGCGCTTTTCCCTTGACTTTGCCTCCCTTCGAAGGTGCTTTCTTTCCCTTTTGTGTGGAAGCAGCTACTCCCTCATTTATTACGATGCCCCATGCTCGTTTGCGAGGCGGCATGCCACTTTTATCTAAGTTGGTCCTAGCCATATCTTCAAAACACATTAGAAAGAGTTAGAAAAATTTCAAGAAAAATGTGCCGAATTAAGGTTGCAGATGAACTCGCCGAACCAATCGGCGAGTCGCCGAGTCACTTTGGCGAGCCAGATCAGGCTCGCCGAAAGGATTGGCTTGAAAAATTTTCAGAAACAAGGCAGGTCGGCGATGTGCAGGGCCCTTCGGTGAATCGCCGACATCACTCAGTGAGCTCAGACTAGCCCGCCGAAATTAATAGTGTCTTTTAGGGGTTAGGGGCGCAGAAAGGGCGATCAAAGGAAACATTTGGTGAGTCACCGAGTTCACTCGGTGAGCTCAGGCTTTCCGCTGAAAGTTACAGACTCTAACTAAGCCAAATTACAAAATTAAGGGCGATCAAGGGGGATGTTGGCGAACCGCCGAACCGTTCGGCGAGCTCGACCCAGCTCGCCAAACTGCCAAACGTGCCAAATTTCAACCCCAATTTCCGAAATTAAGCCCGCAGCCCCCGAAATCAAAATCAAACACACACATTATGCAATTCATACAAGGCCCATAAGACTCATGCCTCCGGGGTATTCAGACTTCCCCCAATTTAGCCAAAATTAGCCATTTGACGAGTTTTGCCCTTAAGAATGACGTCAAATGCTCCATCATTAGGTAAAGTGTGTCATTTAGCACAATTGGGGGTTACTTAGACTTCACCCAACTAGACCCAACATAAAATAACTGCAACCCAAAAATTTAGAATCAATTTTAACACATGAAACTCGAGAAATCATCTTTTTAAGCAATTAGGCGCAATTTCAAAACACTAAATAAGTAATCAACCACATCAAACATGATTTAAGCACAGACCCAACACAAAAGAACATAATTTATCGAATGCATTCGAGTTCAACCACTAATCAATAGTTCAGGGTTTAGAAAACCAACCTAAATGCCGAATTTAGAATATGATAAGCTAGACGACAATGCAATCCAAATCCAAACACGAGATCAAGAGCACAAAGCAAGTAAAATAGCAAAAATATGAGAAATCAAAAGTGCGGGTGTGAGTGTACGGGGTTAGAAATGGGAGAATATGAAAGATTTTAAAATTTTAAACCATTTGGCCTTTTAAAACCTTTCAATTCACGGCTCTTTCAGCGGTTTAAGTCATCCACGCCGAACCACTCGGTGATGCGCCGAGTGGTAACTTACCTCGTCGAGTTTTACAAGACTCCCAGTTATCTTGGGGTCCAAAGGGCAGACAAAATTGGGCTGGCCGACCTATTCGGTGAGTCACCGATTAATGAATTGGCCCACCAAGTTTTACAGACCTCCACCTAAAGTTTTGTTGGTCCAAGGCGGTCCAAGTCTGGCTCGCCGACCTCTTTGGTGAGACGCCGACTGGACTCTATGGCTCGCCAAACTGCACATTCTCAAACACACTCCACTTCTCAACCTGCACAATCAACACCTATTATTCAAAATCAAACTTAAAGCATTAAAAACTTGGGTTGCCTCCCAAGAAGTGCCTTAGTTAACGTCGTGGCACGACGAAAATACCCATTCAAGCTTCATTCTTGGGGTTTGCCATTGTATCACTAGGCAATCCCCCTTGTTGTCTAGGATTCCGATGTGAAGAAATTTGACCCATTTGGGTCTCCAGCTGGTTACTAGAGACTGAGTGACAGGTCACCTCTTGGTTGAGAGTAGAAACATCCTCTTTCAATACTTTATCAGACCCTTCAACTTTGGTGAGAATGCGTGAGAGCATATCTTCAGTCCGGCCACCCTCAGAATCTTTGGGATTTTGTTGCTCGTGGGGAGGAACATACCTATCCTTCTCCCCTTCTCTATCATTCCAAGTGGCATTACTGTCACGCCATTCTCTGTCACGGTCTCTCCAGCCCTCATCTCTATTCCATCCTTGGTTTCCACCCGGCCTTGGTTAGTTAGCATGATAACCTCCTCCTTGGTTGGCTAGGAAGTTCATTTCCTTATTGTACAATGCTTCAAACCTTGCATCATCGGGTTTCACTCCACCAACACCCACAACATTGACACTCTTTGAACTAGCACCCATGACATTCTTAGCCAAGATATCCAGCTGAGTCATCATTTTCGCCATATTTCGGTCTCTCTCTTGATCTTTTTCGATCTGCTCTTTTGTCAATTTATAAATGAGAGGAGAGACTTGGTCTTCTCGAGTATACCGTGCTCTGTTTATCTTGGTCATGCAATCAAAGAGTTGGCAAGCTATTGCGTAGGGCTGTTGCATTATACCACCCGGAAAAAGTTGGTCAGCCACTCCTTTGTTTACCGAATCAAGGCTTCTATAGAAATATTACAGCAGCACATTATCAGGAAGTCCATGAGTTGGGCATTGAAGCACCAGCTTCTTAAATCTCAGCCATGTCTCATGGATTGGCTCACCTTCCAAGCGTTTGAAACCTTGGATTCCATCCCTTAGAGTCATCATCTTCGATGGGGGGAAGAATCGCACTAGAAATGATGTGGTCAGCTCATCCCATGAGGTGATAGAGTCCCTTGGTAACTCAGCCAACCATTTAGTCGCTTCACCCATCAAAGAGAATGGGAACAACCAGAGACATACCTATTCTTTCAATATGTTCTTAAATGAGAACGGCCCACAAACATCAAAAAAATTCCTGATATGCTCATTTGGATCCTCATGCGCCAGCCCCCCAAATAGTCCCTTCAATTGGAGGAGCTGAAGCATTGATTAACAGAGTTTTGGTACAATGACTTTCAGTTCTAGGGGTTGAATTTCTACAATAGTTTTGCTTAGCTGTTTATTTAAAACCTTTGGAGTTTATGGAAACTCCATTTTTACTAGTCATTTAAACCTACTTCCGTATCTTTAAATGTTTTAGTTCTTTAAGTTACTTAGTCTGGTTGTAGTAATGGTTCTCCCACCGAAGGGTTAGTGCGGGTGCCAATCACGATGGTCGAGGTCATGACAATATAACAGTTCTAGCAGCATGGGAGAGATGTTGTATCATCACATAACTCATAGTGATGGTTTTTGGTTAGAGAATCTCCTAAATAGAGTTAAAATGTATTTTTATTATATCACCTAATATGTTGAGTTTAGAGATGAGTAGGTATTTTATAAAGTTTTAATGATTTCACTCCTTTGTTTCTTTACATTTAGTTGAGTATATATCTATATCTATTGCAGTCCTTTCATTCAGTTATTTGTTATTCAGCTATATTATATACTTATACATTCAATGTATTGATGTCATTCTAGCTCCATCTTTTAATGATGCAGATACATGTTCTTAGAATCCTCAACAAGAGTCCGTTGAGATCACTTCATCCGCTCGTCAACTTTTGAGTGAGACCTACTTGCTTCCGGGAGGACTCCAATTTTATGAGTTGTTAGTAGTAGTTCTCTTAGGAGTCGTGGGTCGTGTCCCAAAACTCATCTTTGTACAGTCGAGGCTTCGTAGATAGACAGTTTTGGAGAGTCTTTCAGTTTTAGATATTTTATTTAAAACTTATGTTTCATACTCAGTATATTCAGAGAGGTTTAAGATTTATTACACTGTTGATTTAACATTTCTTCCAGTTTGATGCTTGAGTATGAATGAGTTAGTCTTCCAATTCTAGTCAACCAGGATGATAGTTCTCTTGGTAGCCAACAATAGTTATCGAGTGTCGGCCACGTCCAGGGTGTAGGCTCGGGTCGTGACACAAGTAATATATATAAACATGAATCAAATCATCTTTTTTTTTGACACTCTCTAAACCCTACCGATATTTTAGCCAACATTTTTCCTATCGTTTCCGGTTGCATGGCCGCCATGCCTGCTGGACAACCTCCATCGGGGGAGGTTGTGCCGCACAATACCAACCCATCCCAGCCAAATAATGCTTTAAATTTTCTGGGAGCCTTGCCCCCGAATATCACAAGTTCAACACCATCAACCCCATTAACCCTCAAACCTGTTACATATCTACATGAAGAACCAACTTTGATTAGGGAGGAGGAGGAAGTAGAACAAATGATCATTAAGGAGAACCTACAATATGTCAAACTTGGAAAATTTTCATATGGCTGGCCGGAGATTCAAGAACTCAGATCTTTAATCCCAACCAATGTGACTTGAAAGGAGAGTGTGATTTTGGTTTGTTGAGCAATAAATATGTGCTTATAAGGGCCTCACTACTGGAGGATTACGTTAGCCTACTGTCAAAACCAGTTTTTTACATCACTCATAGAGGGTGGTCCTACCCAATGAGAATACTTAAGTGGGACCCTCTCTTTGATCCAGAGGAAGAAACTACAATAGCTATAGCCTAGATCTCATTCCAGTGCTACCCCCGAATTTTTTTGTCAAATAAGTTGTTTTCTCATTGGCGTCACCTATGGGTAAACCTCTACAGGTAGATATGGCCACTAAGAACCAATCAAGACCCAATTGTGCAAGAGTGAAGGTGAAAGGGGATTTACTAAGTGATTTTCAGAAACAAAATACTAGGGAAGTAGTGGATAAATGGATTAGAATAAAATATGACTAGGTTCCTAAATATTGTAAAACCTGCAACTTACAAGGACATGATGAAAAAGCTTGTTATGTAATGCATCCAAAGTCATACCCCAAGGAGAATACAGAGAATAAGGACAAAGCTGCTGAGGGTGAGAGGAAATATGATAAAGGAAGAGAAAAGGCAGAGATTAGAAGCAAGAATAGTTAGTCACCAAAAAAGGCACTAAGGGAGAGAACCAGCAGAATGATAAACAAGTTATCGAGGAGCAAAGGAAGAAAAATGGGTTTGGTAGAGGAAGACAAAGAAAAGGACATCGGTAGCCCAACAACGGAACAAAATAATGATGCCACCGGAGGATGGTGTAGTGAATACCGTGAACAAGTTTAATGCACTAGAGGTGGAAGAGGGACAAATTGAATCAAGGCCGCAGAATGAGAATGGTGAAGTCAAGGCCGCAGAATGAGAAGGGTGAAGTCAATGCAAATCTAGTAAAATAAAAAGGGGAAAAAGTAGAGAAGCAGAAAGAGATGCAAACATAACAATCAGAAGTGCACAACAACAAGAAAGATAAAAAACAAAAGAGCCACGCTGAACATAACAGATCACCAGTGTAGAGTCTAAGTCATAATAACAGTAGGATCAGCGGGGAGCAATCGAGCAAAAACAGTGAACACGAAGAAGGGGAAAGTGTACAGAGTACTAATAAAATAGGGAAGCTACAAGAAAAATTGGTGGAGGTTCAGGAGGAAATTAACACAAACACAATTGATGAACCAGTGGCATGGATTTCAACTCCTTCCAAAGATGTTCAATTAGTGGTAGCCAGTGATGAGATACCTGAAGATCCAAGTGGGGAGGAAATTAGTGTTTTAAGGGACAAAGATGAGGATGAGGATGAGGATGAGGAGACAAAGTAGAACATTAAAAGCATTGGCAAAGAGGGTGATTTGTCACCCAAACAAATGGACAGACTGAGAAGAGAAACACCAGGGATTACAATGCCTTTACAAGTGCAAACAAGGAGCAGCAGGGAGAGGCAAACATCATGTGATCTATGATAGACAACATCATCTTTTGGAACATAAGATCAATTAATACTCAAAATGTTTTTGAGAGATAACTGGATTTTAACAGAAGATATCACTTTTCATATATTGGTCTTTTTGAGCCATTTCAAAATCCATCAGAATTAGACAGTTTCAGGAGGAAATTAGGGGTGATAAATGCAATAGCTAAATAATTTTAAAAAATATGGATATTTTGGCATGAAGAGTGGGAGGGCCACATCATTTCAGACACTATCTAGCAAATCACTGTAAGATTCACTCACACTGGTAGTCAAAAATAGATGTTTATGACTGCAGTTTATGCTAGATATAGTGCATTAGAAAAACTTTAATTATGGGATGATTTGGAGAATATTTCTGAAGGCAATCAATTGCCTTAGGTAGTGGTTGGGGATTTTAATGTGATTAGAAATGATGAAGAAAAACTAGGAGGGCTACGAATATCAAATTCAGAGATTATTAATTTTGAACATTGTTTGAACTGTTGTGCCCTGGAGGAGATAAAATTCACTAGAAGTAAGTATACATGGTGGAATGGAAGAATAGGTGAGGATTGCATTTTTAAAAGATTGGAAAAAATAGTGAGAAATCAGAAGTTTTTTGAGTTACTTCCATCATCAGAAGTAACACACCTGCTGAGACAAGGATCAAATCATGCCCCTTTACTGGTTAAATTCAACACAGAAAGGGAACCAATGATTAAACTTTACAAATTCTTGAATTTCTGGACAACGCACAAGGATTTCAAGAAAATCGCAAAGGATAATTGGAAGATTGAGTTTGTAGGGTCCCCATTTACAGAGGTACAAACAAAGATGAAGAAAGTAAAAACTGCTGTGGTAGAATGGAGCAAAAAGGAATATGGTAATATTTTCTAGCAAATTGATACATTAGAGGATACCATTAAGGCCAAATAGTCTTAGTTGGAGATTATGCCAGATGAAAATGCAAGGGCAGAATTGAAGAAGGCAGAGGCACATCTTATTAGATTCTTAAAACTTGAGGAAGAATATTGGAAGCAGAAGTCAGGAATGAGCTAGTTCAAGGATGGGGATAGAAATACAAAATTCTTTCACTCTTATGTGAAAGGGAGAAGGAGGAGGATGAATATAAATGAGATTCATACTGATGAAGGAGATATAATTAGTGCTACACAGAACATTGGGAAAGAAACTGGCAATTTTTTTTAGGAGAAATTCAATGAAAAGAGGGAAGACAGAGACTACAAAATGCTGAAGAATATTCCCTCTTTTATCACACAAGAGGATAATGAGAGAATTAATAAACCATCAATAGAATATAAAGTAAAGATAGTGATCTTTGCCTTAAATGGAAACAATACTAGTGGACCTAATGACTTTTCAAGGTTGTTCTTTCAAAAATGTTGGATATTATAGGGAAGGATATCACTAGAATGGTGCAGGCCTTCTTTTCTAGACATGAGTTACCAAGGTATATTACTCACACTAATTTGGTTCTTATTCCCAAAAAAGAAAAAGTAGTGACTTTTTCATATTTGAGACCAATTAACCTAAGTACTTTTTCTAATAAAATAATCTCTAGAATGCTTCATGAAAGAATGGTCTCAGTTCTTCCCATGATTATTTCAAAAAATCAGACTGGTTTTGTAAGAGGTAGAAGCATTTGTGAGAATGTGTTGTTATCTCAGGAAATTATGAGGGAAATAAACAAAAGAAACAATTTACATAATATTGCAGTGAAGTTGGATATGACTAAAGCATATGATAGAGTATCTTGGGTTTTTCTAACAAAAATCCTGAGAAAATTTGGTTTTGGAGAGATTGATTGATATGGTATGGAGACTAATAACTAATAATTGGTATTCTATACTAATAAATGGGTAAATACAAGATTTTTAAAAAAAAAATCAACCAAGGGATTGAAACAAGGAGACCCATTGTCCCCCACTTCATTCATTATTGCTGCTGAAGTACTATCAAGGGGTTTGAATAGACTACATGATGATCTACAGTACAGGGGATATGGTATGCCCAAGTGGAGCCCAGAAATAAATCATCTATCACATGCAGATGACACAATCTTATTTTGTTATGGACACCAGAGTTCTGTAAAGAAAATGATGAAGGTGCTAAGATATTATAAATATGTTTTTGGCCAACTGATCAATTTATCTAAAAGTTTCTTTTCATGAGAAAGTTCCTATTGCGATTCCTCAAGAATAAGAAAAGTAACAGGAATTGGTCAGGAATATTTTACTTTCACTTATTTGGGATATCCTATTTTTTATGGGAGAAGAAGAAAAGATCATTTTGAAGAGTTGCTAAAGAAAGTGAGAAAGAGAATCTTATGGTGGCAGAACAAACTACTCTCTTTGGGGGAAAGGTACATCTTGGTTGCTCATGTACTCCAATCTATACCTGTATATCTTTTAACTGCAATGAATCCACCAAAAGAGATTATTAAATAGTTACATATGATATTTGCAATGGTTTTTTTGGAGCAACATTGTAGGGACAAGGAGTAAGTATTGGGTAGCATGGGAGGACTTATGTTGTCCCATTGAAGAAGGTGGTTTGGGTTTCAGATCACTGCAGGACCTATCCAATACAATTTTTGCAAAACTATGGTGGGAGTTCAGGGTATCTACAGACTCACTCTAGATGAAATAGGGAATCTTCAATATGCACAAGGAGAGGATATCGATATTGGTATAAGAACCAACATGAAAGCAGAAATCGTTGCAATACTGGAAGCACTAAGATACTGTAAAAGGGATATTTGGATGGAATCAGACTCCCTCAGTCTTGTTAAATGTCTAAGAAACTCTTAGAATTTCCCCTAGTAAAGAATAGAGTAGGTGGAAGAATGTAGAAGCTTAATAGTGATCACCAAAGCCATTTTCAACATACATTGAGGGAGGGGAGGGAAACAACTTAGCATATTTAATAGCTAACACAGTAATAGGATTATAGGGAGTGGTTCCGTTTGACACATTCATATGCCTACCGACTAAAGGGAAGTTCATTCTTAATTTAAACAAGGCTCAAGTACCTACATTGAGAATCCAAACTAGACCAATAAAGAATCAGATCACATATGTCACGATCCGAGCCTACACCCTAGACGTGGCCGACACTCGAGAACCATTGCTGGTTTCCAAGTGAACCCTCATCCTGGCTGGCTACAAGCGGAAGACTAACTCAAGAATACAAAAGCTTAAAACTGAAATGATTTCAATAAACTCAAATACTCAATCTTTTTAAAAGTCTGTACAATACTCAAAATAAAGGTAAATACAGAAACTCCTCAACTCTATCTATCTATGAAGCCTCTACTATTACAGAAGGATATCGGGAAAAGACCCACAACATCTCAAAACTACTAACTGTAAGATAAAGGTGAAGTCCTCCAGAATATAATAAGGCTCACCAAAGCTGACTGGAATATCACATGACCTCAACGAAACGCCTTTTGATGATCCTGAATACCTATATCTGCATCATCATGATGCAGGCCAAATGGCTCAGTAAATGGAATGTACGAGCATGTAAGGGGAATTCTAAAGCATACACATAAGCTTGAACTGACGGAAAAGAAACATACTTACCTCGTCTCAACTCACTCAACTCAACTCAACTCAACTCAATGAAACATAGTTCAACTCAATAATAAGAGAGTCAACTCTGTGAAACATAGTTCAACTCAATAATAAGAGAGTCGACTCTGTGAAACATAGTTCAAATCAATTATGAGAAATAAGGCTCAACTCAACAATAAAATACTCAACTCTGGATACTCAACTCAAGATAAAGCAATAATAAAAGATGCAATATATGAAATTTTTTTAAAACAGTAGATAACAACTCAATGTATTGAAGAATACAATAATAACTCAATTTGTATATAAAAATACAATATAACTCTATTTGTATGTAACAATACAAAATAACTCTGCTTGTATGCAAAAATACAAAATAACTCTGATTGTATGCAAAAATACAAAATAACTCTGATTGGGATATTCTCTAACCGACAACCATCACTATGAGCTCTGTGATGATACAACGTCTAGCCCACGCTGCCAGAACTGTCCTATACTTTACCGGTGTATAGAACCTACTACTAAGTGGATCCACTAGTCTATGCTAAAAAGCATTAAGGAATCATCTAAAAAGTATGACCCTTTCTACCCATGTTGGCTACATGGTTTATAGGGGTTGTGAGTTGTCTAAACTCTCCCCCATATCGGTGCTTAGTACTACTCCAAAAATATAACTAGCTCATATGTTTAAAAACATAACTCTTTCTGTGGTTTGAGATTATTACTCAAAAGGTTTTCTCTTAAAAGAGACTGTACTAAAAATTTCTCATGAAACTCTTTTGAAAATCAGTGTTTCCTCTCTACTTAAATGTAAAAATATTTACTCTTGGGAATACGTAGTTCCCATATATTCATTTTGAAAAAATGAAATCAACTCTACACTTTCTCAAACTGAAGTGCTCAAGTCTTAAAACAAGTTTAAAGTGATTGTAAAATACTTCTCAAAATAGGGTTCATGCCGAATTATTGACGTGAACGACTCAATTCAAGGTTTTCAATAACCATATATATAGAACTCAATACTCGAAACTCAACAAATGCTGAACTCAAGGACTCAATGATACTACTCATCTCGAGGCTGCTCGACTCATTGGGTTCATGAAGAATTATGGGCATGAACAACTCAACTCAAGGACCTTCATGGGTGACATGTCGTAGTCCCACAATTAGGAATATAATCTCAAAAGGGTTAGGAACTCAATACTCAAGAACTTAGAACTTGAAGATACTACTCCTCTCAAAGATACTCAATTTATGAAGTTCATGCGAAATTTATGGGCATGACCGACTTGACTCAAGGGTCCACATAACAATATGGAATCATGTATACGACTCTTCTCATTCTCATACTTACTTCCTCAAAACTCTGCTTAAGAACTCAAGTGTTGGCTTTAAAAAAAAGCTTTTCAAAATTTATAACTCAAGATAGGGTTCATGCTGAAATATAGACATTGTAACATCCCACAACTAGAAAGAGCTAGAATTAGAAAGAGTGATTTATGGAAATAATGAAAATCTAGAAAATTTGACAAAAGTTAAGTTAAGAATGAGTTTTGGGTCAACTTCAAACGATCATAACTCCTAGCTCAGGATGATTTAGTTGTGTTTTCAGATATCGTAGAAAATATCTTGGAATTATCTTTCCAACGCCACCGAGTTTGCTCAATTTTGAGTTCGTATGAGTGAGATATGCCCATTTGAAGTTGGACTGTTTGGATAAGGAAAGTTTAATCCAGATTTTGGAAGGGTAGTTTGGTCTTTTCCTTTTCCTATTTTTTTATTTCGATTTTAGGAGTTTAATTGGGGTCTAATAAGAATTATATCAGTTTAGACAATTGGGAATTTACGCTAGGGCTTGGAGAAAAGAGAGAAGAGGAGAAAGGAGAAGAAAAGTTCAAGATTCGTCAAAATCGCGTAATTTTGGTTGTGGATTTCACCAAGAATTCAATCCTACGAGGTATGTGAGATCGCATAGTGTTGGGTTAGTTTACCCACGCGCCAATCATGATTCAATTCAGAGTAATTGTGTTCTTTTGAAAGAAAAGATTATGAGTTCTTGATGAAATTTGTTTGAGTTCTTGTTGTTGAAGTTTCTTTAGTTTGATTCATGAAATTAGGTGTGATTTCTAGTAGAATCTTACATATATTGAGGATTTAGTTGATTCTAAGTGTTTGGGGAAAGAACCAAGTGAAATTAGAGGGTTTAGAGTTGAAAAACGAAGGTGAAAATTCGAAGCTTTCTGGGCAGGGGCCTGGGGTGCCGCCCCAGCCAGAGCGCCCCACCTGGGGCTCTGAACTTTAGGCTCTGGGGCGCCGTGCCAGCCAGATCTCCCCAACCTTGTTTCTGAAGTTTGTGTTCTGGCGCCCTGCGCCACTCAGAGCGCCAGGGACGCCAGGTCCTCTACTTTTTCCCACTTCTTTCCGTACTAGTTCCCTAGCAACGTACCTATGTTTTCTAGTCGATTTATACACTCTAAGGTACGTCTAAACATCATGAAATCAATCATAAACATGAGATCATGAACCTTGAATCCATAATTCAATTCAAGGAAAGTTAAGAGTCAAGTCAAGAGAAGTTCATAGAGTTTTCCAAGAGTCTTTTACAAACGTTTTAACTTTGTTTTAAGGCTTGAGGTTTGAGTTGAGTAAAGAGAAAAAAAAATTAAAGTTCATTTCTTCAAAAGATTATACGGGAACTAACTATTCCCAAGAGTTAAAAATATTTTCACATTTGAACAAGAGAGGAAACACCAATTTCCAAAAGAGCTTTCATGCTAGTTTTAGAGTAATTATCTCAAATCACAGAAAGAGTTTTATTTTTAAAACATATGAGCTGAGTATATTTTGGGAGTAGTATTGAGCACCGATATGGGGACGAGTTCATAATAACTCAAGTCTCCATAAACTATGTAGCCATCGTGGGTAGAAAGGGTCATACTTTTTAGATGATACCTTAGTGCTTTTTAGCATAGACTAGTGGATCCACTTAGTTGACGCGGTATAGGATAGTTCTGGCAGCGTGGGCGAGATGTTGTATCATCACTTTAGCTCATAGTGGTATTTTTCAGTTAGAGAAACTCCCACAGTATTATATTACCTTATAAATAAACTGAGTTGTTATTGTATTTCTTTAATACATTGAGTTATCATCTATTGTTTAAATGCTTTGTATAAACTGCACCATTATTGTTGTTTTTACTTTGCATTTGAGTTTAGTATTCATGAGTTGAGTAAAGCCAAGGTAAGTGTTCTTTTCAGATTCCTTTCAAGCTTATGTCATGTTTAGTTTTCCCCTCATATGATCGTACATTTAATGTACTGATGCCATTTGGCCTGCATCTTTTATGATGCAGATACAGGTGATCAAGATCAGCATCCAGCGCCTCGTTGATCCATTCAAGCATTCAGAGTCATTTGGTGAGCCTCCTTGCTTTCTAGAGGACTCCTTTTACATTTTGTTTTCTAGTATTTCAGTTGTTAGGATGATCGGGGGTCTTGTCCCGACATCCCTCTTAGTATTTAGAGGCTTCATAGACAGCTAGATATGAGTCCTTTAGTCTTGTATTTCCGATGTTTTGCTATTAGTCTTGAGTTGCCATTTTTGCTCATATGAATGTTTATCCTTAAACGTTCTAAGTTTCGGTTGAGACAGTTGTTTTATAAATGCATTTGATTCTTGTAATAATGCTTAAAGTCTTCCGCTGAGAGTCTAGCCAGGCTAAGGGTTTGCTTGGGGCCAACAATGGTTCTCGAGTGCCAGTCCTGCCTAGGGTGTAGGCTCGGGGTGTGACAGACATGAACAAATCAACTCTAGGATCTCAATAACAATATAGAAACTCAATAATTAGGAATAGAATTTTTAAAAGAAACATGAACTCAATAACTCAAAATCAACTTATCTCAAGAATACTCAAATCTAGGAAAAGAATCTTAGATTACTCTTTTACTGATCTGAATGTAGATGTAGGGCGTGAGGAAGAACTAGTCCAACACTATGATAGCCTTACATACCTGGAAGAACAAATTTCTTGAAGAATCTTGAAGAGTATTGAAGAAGAATCTTGATTCGAAGTCTTGAAATCCTAGCTTGAAAGTAAACAATCAAGAAAACCTTTCTTGAGATTCTTAAATTAGTTTCTTGAAATCTCTATGACCAAGAATTATGATTTTCATTAGTGATTCATAATTGTATGAAGGAATTTGAGTTGGAAAGAATGAAATTCTTGGAGAAGGACTTACATTGAAAAGGAATCTTGAAAAAGATTGAAAGAACCTTGAAAAAGATTGAAAGAATCTTGAAAAAGATTAAAAGAATCTTGAATGGAGTCTTCTACTTTGATTTTTCCTTAGGGTTTTACCCTAGGGTTTGAGAGAGAAGAGAATGAAGGATTAAAATATGCAAATATGATTGTTTTGAGCCTTATATTAGTCAAGAAATTCGCAACTCTCACCTCAAGAACTCAACAAAAACTTCATTATCAAAGAACGAAGCACAAAACCTCAAGAACTCAACAAGATTATCAACATACTCAATCTCATGGATGAAATTCGTAAAAGAAACTCATGATTGACGTGTTGGCGAACAAACCCAACACTATGGAAGCTTACATACCTCAAAGAACTAGGTTCTTGGCGAAATCTTGAATTTCTTGAACGAGCTTGAAACTTTGAACTTTTTCTCCTCTTGAATCTTCTCTCTAAAACCCTAAAAGCTTTGGGGATGAATGAAACTGATTATAATCAGTTTAGACCCTTAATTGGGTGTAATTCACGTTTAGAATAAGTGGGGGTAAGAAAAAGACTAAAATACCCTCTTATTTTTGGGTAACTTTCCTTAAATAGAAAACTTGACTTCAAAAGGGGATATCTCCCTCATACGAGCTCAAAAATAAGAAAACTCAGTGGCATTGGAAAGAGGACTCAGAGATCTTTCATTTGATATCTTATAGGTCTCCTAACTCATCTTGTACTGAAAGTTATGGTTGTTTGAAGTTGACCCAAAACTTAAAAGAACTAAGAAATGACTTGAATGAATTCTCTTTAATTCTTTTTGGGAACTCAAGGTGCTATATCTAGTGACCTGACCTTAATACTTAAGAAATTTTAAATACCTTGGCAAAATCCTACTCACAACGAAGGATGGTTCGAGTCTTAGTTCAAAAATTTTCTGGGGTGTTACAATATCTCCCCCTTGGGATATTGTAACGGGGTTACTCTTATCATCTCTGCCATACCAACTAGAATTGCCCGTATTACTATTCGGAACCAACTAAGGGCTCTCATTTAGCTATTTCTCATAGCAAAACCTCATCCTCTTCTTCCTCCTCATTTATAACCTTAAACGGAATTATCACACCATTATTATCACGATAGGATCATTAACCTTCTCTTTCTAACATTACTCCATTACTAAAAGGACCTCTGAAAAGATATCTCCCATATTCTTCGAAACTCATTACTATCTCATTCTCGAACACTTGACTTGATTTCTCATCTTGTCATCTCCCCCTTAGGTCTAAAGCTGACACATGAAAGCTATGGACCTATTCTATCATCTCTAACTGGTCTACATCCTCTTTTACTCTAACAGTCGGGAGAAACTTATCTCATGACTACCGAACTCTTCATAAGAAGGTACTAAGACCTCTTTATAAGGTGTTTCTCTTAACCTCTTCTGATTACATACCCTATCGGTACACCTCTTAATGCTCTTGTTACTCTTGTGAGTTAGCCACACTTCGCTGCCCTTATCTAAAGGTTAGGGTCTCTCACATGTACCACTCATATTTATTGCAGCTAATTACCTCAGTTCCTCACCTACTCTATGTCAAATCTTCTAGATCAAATCTCAAGACTAACATCATCACCTCATGTTGCCATTTTTTTAATCAAGACACTCATCTTAAATTCAAGCTTAATGTTTATTACTAAACCCAAATATCAATATGATTGCTCGCTTACTATACTAACTTACAACTACTGGATATAAATTCAGAAACACTCGTCCACTAGGACCTTGTGACAAGTAGTCAATCCTTACCTCTTAGTCTCTACATTCACAAATTACCATCACATTCCACTTCACAACTTAAATATTATTTCCTCACTTACTGCGCATTATCTCTCAAATAGTTCTATCATCCTTTGAATACTATGGGGCACCCCTTTCAAAAACATAAACCTTGCTTGGGTATACCTGATGAGCCTGGGATTTCAACTCATTTAGGGCATTGTTTTGATAGTTTATTGTCCTTAAATGCCTAATTTATGCTCCAAACTGATGTTAAAATGTTGATTTACAGCAAAGAAGGAAAAAGGAGCATGGCAAGGACATTACCGGGTGAAAATGAGCTAAAAAGATGAAAAAGGCTGAAGATAACAAAAGCCGAGAATCACCAAAGCCACTCAGTGACTCGCCGAATGGAACTTTAGCTCGCCTAAAGTTCTAGACTACCAGCCCTGGGGAGAAGCCAATTTGGCAATGGATTTGGAAATTTGGCGGACCGCCGACTGGATCGGCGACACATTCTGGATCGCTGAAAGTCACAAAACCTTGAGGACTAAAAGCCAAGGAATACCGGTGATGAGATGGAGCGATTGGCACGTCACCGACCTAGTCGGTGATGCTCGACTTACCTCTCCTAATTGTCCTTGCAGCTGAAATTTGGGAAACTATAAATTGAATTCTAAAAGAGTTCAAAAGGTGTCCTGGTTTTTATTATTGAAGTCCAGTTTTAGTTTTCTTGGTTTTTGGGAAAGTTTTCTTAGTATTTTCCATTGGAGAACCACTTTGAAGGGGTTTTCAAGTAGATTCGAAGTGGGTCTTTGATCTCTAACATTTTTGATCATTTTAAAGACTTTGATTGCAATACCCAGATCATGGAGAATATTTTTGGTATTAATTTCTATCTTTTTATGATGCTTGGCTAAAACTCCAATTCTTGGGGTGTGATTATGTGATTATTTGCTAAATTAGCTTATGGGTATTATTATTTAATGATTTAAATATTGTTTTAATGTGGGTTTGATCAATCGATGAGTAGTAATTCTTGAATTATAGTTGCAAATACAATTTTAGCTTAGTGTTTTGGGCTTGCTCGAGAGAGAGGTTCTAAAACCAAGGTTATCGATTGATGATTGTAGTGTGTAGGTTGTTATGGGTTCAGCTCGAGAGAGTGAATCTTAACTCATTCCTACCTATCTAGCTCGAGAGAGTAGATAAATTAAGGTTTTGGGCTGTTTTGTAGTGTCAAGCTTGTTGAGGTTTGAGAGAACTCGCCTGAACCGTAATAGTTGTTCGAGAGAAAACTATTGCACCTATAGTCTAGCCTACCCATAGTGATTCAACACTTTATTATTAAGCTCCAATTACTCATATAGTGAAATTAGCTTATAATCGATCCCATCCCGAGAATTCCTTCCTACTTGTCTAATCCCCTGTTTTAGTGATTATTGTAGTTGTTAATTGATATCTTAAAACCCCCCATCTGACATTCGTTGT
>JAJONR010004409.1:0-55778 GCA_029582245.1 Solanum etuberosum
TCATCTAGCAAGCTGTTATAATGGGCCGCCATAGTCCGCGGAAGGACGCCAAAGGCCTCAAAACAGTTAGAATCGCTAGATCTGAGTTCATCTAAAGTATATTATATCTTCGACAGACCCCTTGCTTGTGTGAAAGTTTACCATACATCTATTAAACTATAACATGATCTTGCGTATTTTGGTTCTTGTTCTTGAATAAGGATATTAAATGACCACTAGTCTGGACGGCTTGGCGGACTACCGCCATACCCCTAGATCCTGCGGTTAATGGTATCATTAATTATTTAATTATTTATTTAATTAATTATATTAATTCATATTATTTAATTATTAGTCGAACTTATCCTAAATAACTAAGTTTGACTACTTTTTAAATCTCCAATTGGCTACAATTTAAATTCATATGGCCGAAGCTTAAATTCAAAATTCTAACCCATTTAATTTTATCCTTAACCCGTCTCAAGACCAAAGCTTGGGCCTTCTCCTTATTCAGCTGACCCATTCGTCCGTTCTCGGCCCAATTCCTTCTCAAATCATACAATACAACAGCAACATCAGCAATACAACGCGACCCAGGCCCCCTGTACGCGATTTCTTCTTCTTCTTCTTCTTCCAGCGAAGAACGCGTACATCCCAAACTCCAGAAAAGAAATCGAAACCCAGGGAAATCGCGACCTCCAGCAGTCCAGACACGAATCATTGCGACTCCAAGTCGCGTGACCCTCTTCTCTCTCCTGTTCTCTCGTACAGAATCCAGGTGTCTCAATCTCAGGTACTCTTCGTCCTTCCTCCAAGATCAGACGACCCATTTCAATTTACCGTTTGAATTGGTGCTATTGACAGCTCCTCAACCTTATCTCTTGGAGGAATTTGAAATTCGAATGGGAATTTTCATCCAAATTCCCTCACCCGTTTCCCCCCTTTTTCCAGCCCAAAATCTCCTCTATTTAAGCCTCCTTCTTCTTCATTATTTAGGTTGATACTTACTGATATAGGGGTAGAGAGAAACAGTCATATAGAGATATAAATATATAAGAGATACAATAAAAAAACAGAGAGGAGGATCAATTTTCGATCCTA
This sequence comes from Solanum etuberosum, assembly GCA_029582245.1. Taxonomy (NCBI): domain Eukaryota; kingdom Viridiplantae; phylum Streptophyta; class Magnoliopsida; order Solanales; family Solanaceae; genus Solanum; species Solanum etuberosum. The sequence goes on from JAJONR010004409.1 coordinate 1,081, forward strand.
GTTTCACTCGCTTTGCTCGTTTGCCGAAATTCTCGAGGCTTTCGCGTGGTGTTTGGAAGTTGAAGTCGTCGCCTTCTTGTTTTCCCACGTCGCTACTCTGAAAGAGGTATATTTCCTTGTTCCGTTCTTGAATAGTATTTTGTACTTTGGTTTAAATCTATTATCTAGCTGCTTATTTGGCTCAATGCTTTCGTTTCTGGTTTTAGTATGGTTATATTAGTTTTCAATAGACATACACTCCTTTCTTCTGTTTATTTGGATTCAAAATGACTCGAATGTATATGTATGGATGCCGGAGGACTGATGTCTGATTACTTCTCTCCCGGTTGCTGCCTGTATTTCTTCTCTGCCTGCTTGATTATCAAAGTAATGTTTGTATAGCTTGGGTGTGAAATCAGTTCATAACTTATCCGTTTAGATAGCAGCATTTAGTTTGCTTCTTTATTATGTAAATCGCATATAGGATGGGCTGTTTAGTTTCAAATCCAGTTTCCATTGCTATCTTAGCCTGATCAAAAAGCTGCTAGTACTGATCTTGATTTATTATTCGTTGTTTGGGTATCCGCATAGGTGTCTGTTAAAGATTTTTGATTCAAAATTAATTCGAATTCATAATTTTGTCGGCTCTCTTGATGTTATTTTCCATTTGTTGTTCTGTGTCATGCCTTAAAATATTTTAAATTGTGCTTTGTTGGTCTTAACAATTGAGCAAGTGTGATGTGTTATAATCTAAAGTGTCAATGAATTATGCAGTAGCCTATTTAGCTTCCTGTGGTTATAATTTGAATTATTGGGATTGTGTTTTTTTAAAGCATGTTTGAAGATCTGTTCACATCCAGTTTTGGGGAGAAATTTTCTTTTACTTGTTTCGCATTATGTGTTGTTCAAATACATCTTGCACCTAGTAGATTCTAATAAGTTAGTTTTGAATAAAATTTGTTCATTCTCGTGTCTAATTCATGCTCATTCATAGCATCATTGTTTTGGATTTTAAAGCTTCAGACTCACTTGCTTTTCTTTGTTTTCTCCTTTTCTTTTTTTCTAAAATTGGCTGCCTACTGTTTTTTTCTAAAACCCCATTATAATGTTAGTATTCAAGTGATGTTGATTTGATTCATTTGAATGTGTTAGGCAGTGAGTGTAGATGCTTTATTTTATATGTTTTCTCGTATGTGGGTTGTTGCTTTTGCCATGATTTTCACCCTTGGAATAAGCATGCTTACATCCTAAGTTTGGGAGTCCAATTGAAGATTAATATATTTCCATTGACTATTATGTACCAGACTGTATGTGTGTTGATTAAGTTTCATTTGATATAACACACCAGTGATACTTAAAGAGTATATTAATTCCTTCCCTTTGTTTACTAATGCATGAACTCCCTCGGATGGAGCCATTTGGACTCCACATGTTCTTCCTTGTATCTCGAAATGGGCCATGGAGGCCCAATCCTACCTTTGTTGAGTCGGCCAGCCATGAAAAATCGAAGAACAGGTCCTTGGAGTTGACGTACAGGCGTTCGGAGCGAATTAAAGTGCTGGATATGCTCAATATACGGCGATATACATCAGCCGTATACGCTGTATATTGCATTGAAATGGGCTAAAGAGCCCTAAATTTCAGCTTCGTATTTTGTTATTATTGGGCCTAATCCGCCCTTTTATTTTAGTTATTATTACCTTTAGTTTAAGACAGGTGGAAAATTGGGCGTAAGGCCCAAAGAAAAAATCATTATTCTTATGTTAGTCTAGGACAGGTATCAAGTACTGGGCCAAAGGCCCAAAAGGCAGAAATCAGGCCCAAGTACTGGCCCAGGCGGACAGAACCAGACTTGGGCCCGGACCTTTCTTTCCTTATCTATTTAATTGTTATTATGTGTTTTATTTGTTAAATTGATTTTAAGATTTCAAAATTCAATTCCCCAAAAGATGAATCGATCATTTCTTTAAAAAATTTAAATAAGTATATTTTGTTTTACTTAACTTTAGATAATTTGCAAAATATTTTATTTAAGTAATATTTTTAATATTCCCCTTTCCCATTTAAGATATCTTTTAAAATTTTAAAATTGTTTACTTCTTAATTAGTTTAAGTATGTCTATTTTCTTAAAATAATTAGCCAAATATTTCAATTTACGGACAACCGCAGTTAATGGATGTTTTAGGTGCCTTTAAACCCTTCCTAAAACATTAATATGAACCTCGAATCTTTTAATATTTTCAATTGATTTCTGTTTTGATCTTTTGAAAATTTAGTTTTCTAAATTTGTCTTTAAAAATTAAGTGGCGACTCTAAAACTCATTTTTTTTAAAAATAAAACAGTATCAATTAAGGTTACTAGAATCTCCTAGCACAAAGCTTTCATACTGATTGAGTTTCTATATAAGATTTTACTTGAGTCAAATTCAAACAATCATATATCTTAGAATATAAAAAGTTAGGTGTCTCATAACCTATCAAGTTAATAGTATTTAAATCTTCTTTCCAACGCCATCAATTTTGCGTCAATTAGAGTTTTGAGTAAATAGTTATCATAATTTTAGTAACCCGACACAGTGTAGTGATGAATTAGCCGACGGAAAAAATATTAAAAAGGGTCTTTTTTGTCTTTTTACCTCAGAAAAATCTTACACAAATTTTTTGACTAATAAAAATTCCAAATAAATCATACTTTCATCTCTTAATCCCCCATTCTCTTCTCTCTCCAACCCTAAGGCAAAACACTAAGGAAAATCAAAGCATAAAACTTCCATTCAAAATTTTTTCAATCTTTTTTCAAGATTTTTCAAGGTTTCCAATAATTTCATTCTTTCCAACTCAAATTTCTTCATATCATTATGAATCATTAATAGAAATCTTAATTCTTGGTCATAGAGTTTTCAGAAAATTTATTCAAGAATCTCAAGAAAGGTTTTCTTGATCGTTCTTCTTCAAGCTAGGGTTTCAAGTCTTCCAATCAAGTTCTTCTTCAAGAACTTTGTTCTTCCAGGTTTGTAAGGATATCATTGTAACACCTCAGATTTAGAAAGGAAGGAAATACAATATTTGGGCTTTGTTTCAATGGGTCCCATATACGGACCACAAAAGCCTCTACGGACCGTAGATGGCAACCGTAGGAATTAGGGAAAAATATTTTTTTACAATAAAGTCCCAGTACCCTTTTACGGTTTAACAGGACGGTTCGTCACCCTATGTACGAGTCGTAGATAGGTCTCGTAGGTGATTTTCAGACTTGGTAAAATTTTGAGGGTCAAAGTTGGGTTCTATGGTTTGCATGTACGGACCGTAGGAAGACCTACGAACCGTACATGGGATACATAAAAAAATTGGGTGAATTTTAAGGTCCCAGTAATCTTTCTACGGGTGACCAGTACGGTCCGTAGGTCCAACGCGTAGGATTGAGTCGTCAGTTATTTTAAAAGGGCTTATGACTCTTTTCCTAATTAGTTTAACCCAATACTACATCGTTTTACCTTCTACCCTAGGCCTTATATAAACTTTTTAAGCCCCAATTTACCCATTTGAACTCATTCTCCTAAATTTTCAAAACTTGACCAAATTCATCCTCTAAAATTCTCTCAAGGCTAAGGAAAAAAAAGAAACTAGGGTTCCATTCAAGTCTCCAAATTCTCCATTATCTTGGGCTTAAAGAATCAAGATATGTGTGTATTCACCCATCCATGGGGTCTCTAAAGATTTCAAGTTCCCAATTCAACCCTCAAATTATCAAATTAGGGTTTCAATTTAATGAATGTGGGTTTCTTTCAATTATGATTGATTGTGATTAATTAAGTCTTCTAATGCATTGTTTAATATTAATTTATGATATTTAGTGGAAATTGCACTTGCCCGTGCTTAAATTATGCTTTTCAACCATGATATTATGATAAATCCATGAACTATGAATTATTAATTTTATGAAGATATGCATATTTTCATGAAGTTATTATGAATAATTTAAGGGCATCGATGTTGTTGTTGTGAAAGGTTATTCTCACATGACAGATTCATAGGGTTGAAAGGTTTTCTCAATTAAATTTGAATCAAGATTTAGAAGCTACTCTAAATGAACTCTAGCTTGGATTGGCTACTAAATCATGCCTTTTCATAGATAATAAAATGAATATGATTAATGACTATTTTGTGGAATTTATGCTTAGCAACGAGTGGACTAGCGACGATTACTTATGTCCCATAACTATGTGCCACCATAGGTATGTCTTAAATAGACATTAGCTAGTGGATTCACTTTAACTCAAGTTTATGGTTCTTATCTTGGCAAGTAAGGGCATCTGTTTTCGGTGTGGGATATACACTGGATTCCATGTTATAGCTCACATGATCTATGTCGGCCAATGGAAAACTTCCCCACAATAATGAACTAAGGTTACCTTCTAAAAGTATTGCAAATGTGTGTTAAAGATGTTTAGCTTTCATTGACCATGATTATGAATTATGTTTTCTAACATGTTATCTTATGAGTTAGCTTGGTCATTGTATGTGATGTAAAATTCTTTTTAGCACGATTTCATAACCCTTATGCATTGCTATCATACTTAGTACATTCCGATAACGATCAAATCATTCCTCAAAATGAATTAAAGGAATGAGCGGTCATCGTCAATAAAATCACCCAACTAAGAGTAGGGATCGAATACCCCAAGAAAATGGGCTAAGGTTAAGAATTTAATTAGAGAATTAAAGTGCAATTAATTCAATTGAAGTTGAGTTAATCAATTAAGTGGAAAAGTCCACCAACTTTAATGACAATATTTCAATCATCAAGAGATTAATACAAGAGTATTCAACAATTCACAGAATTAACTAACTCAAGGGGTGTGGGGATCAAGTGTAGAGTCCAATTCAGGGTTTCATAGAATTAGTCATTACAACAAATCAATCACAAATAAGCTAAGTCATCTTTAATGACGCTAATCATATTTCGATTTCAAAGCATCCTTGCATAGAATCACCTTTCGGTCTCATCTAATTGCCATTCAAAACAACCTAATACTTTAGACCTACAATTAATTATCCTAAATTACAGCTATTGATCGGATAACCCACTTATGATGGTCTCTTTCAAGCACCTTCACAAGATCAAAAGTAGAATGGAGTTCGCCACCTCAATTTGTAAATTAGTCACATGGTAATCAGTCAAATCTTTGATTGATGGTCGTAAAACAAAGTAATTCAATGAACCCACTAGATTAAATCAACACCCAACCCCATAATCACACCCTGAGAGATTGGGGTTTCGCCACCCATCACAAAAAGTAAATAGATTATACCTTCCATGAAAACAACCATGGGTAATGCAAAATTAAGAAATTAAGGCTAAACCCACTTTGGATTCAACTTCAACTCTCCAAAATTAAGTTTACAAAATTGAAATCTATTAGAAAAAAAATGTTCTTCTTCAATAGGATTGTTTCTCTCTCTAAAATGTTCAGAAATTTCTCTCTATATTTTTTTGCCCTCTTTCTCTCTTCTCTGAGATATTTATAATTTCCCAAAATTTCACCCAAAAGTAAGTTCCGTTTCCTTTTTGGCGACATTAGTTCAGTTCGTCGACTGCGTTCGGCGAATAACCCTTTCTCCTCAAGTTTGCCTTTTTCTCATTTTAGGCTTGAGGTATTTGGGGCTCATTAGGCTATCCCATTTGATCTCGCTTTAGTCAATTTGGTAAGTCACCAATTCCCTCTTCATATCGCTCTTTGAGTCATTAATTTTTCTGCCAATCACTGTCAACTTCAGAGACATCCAATCACCTCACCTTATGTCCTTCGGTGGATCGCCTTTCATGTCTGTCTTTGCCAATTGATATTGAGGGTTGACTCAATGTTCTGTTATTTTGGGCGATCTTTGATAACTTCGGATTCTCCCTTTTCATTTGGCGAACTACATCGCTTAGTTTGCACTTCTTGTTGTGTTTTTGGCCCTTCTTTCCATGCATTTATTCTTGCTTTGTCCAATTTCTTTCATAGCTAAAAATCAACAATATTATATCAGAATAGGGCAAAGTAAGGCATTAAGGACACCACTTATTGAGCTAAATGAACCTTAAATGATTTTAAATCTACCACTCATCAACACCCCCAACTTAAACTTTTGCTTGTCCTCAAGTAAATTAAGAACTCAATAAGCTTAATAAGGGTGTCTACAACAGTACTCAATTGGAACTAAAATGCAAGCTCCATGGCAAGAATACTCTCAATAGCATGTTACCCTAAATCATGATTAAAAAGCTTCAAATGATGACTAGATAGTCTCGACATAAGCTCAAGCTCACTTTAGCTTCTTATTTAATGCAATAACATATTTCAACAAATGCATTCAAGTGCCTTCACATCAAGAACTATTCCATGCTCTCACAAAGCAAATCAACAAAGTTAATTGGAATCAATGCAACTCTTACTCTCTTAAAAGAGAAACACATGCAAGCTTTGTCCCATAAGTTTGCCCATGTTTTCCAATCATTAAACAATATGGTTCATGTAAGATCTCAAGGGTCTTTTAGGCTTGTAATGGGGTTGAGGGTTAAGGCATGGTCAATTAGGCTTGGTGACTTATACCTCTTCAAAGCATTGTTGCAATCATCATCACCTCTTCTCAAGTTCTTTTTCTTATTTTTCATTTGAGAACTCAAATCTTAACTTTCCACTCAATTTATTTGGAACTCCCCTTTATTTAAATTACTTCTCTTTTTCATTTCCATTTTTCCAAGCTATTTCCATCAAATTTATGATATATACACACATTATTTTTTATAAGGAGGGGTTCCTTCTTTTTGTACAACTTTCTAATTTGAGTCTCATTTCTTCTTTGTTTTACCCTTCACTTGGCTCTCATTTATCCTTCCTTTCCACACCCCCAACTTAGACTTTTGGCCTAAGTTGGCTATTCAAACATCACAATGCTTCAAAAAGAATTTTTGTTGAGAAGGTAGGGATAATTTGGCTCAAGAGGCTTCTTTCGGCTGTTAACAAATAGGTTAGGCTCAATTGGTGCTAACATGTGTTCCCACCCTCAAAAGGTAGTCACAAAATGTTTTATGAAAAAATTGCTTCTCTCATTGAATTTTCGCCCAAGATCATATCTCATATTCACCAAGATTCACACAATTGGACCAACAAGGCAAATTCTAGGATTCCACATACATGATTTCAAGTAAAACCTCACCACACATGGCACTTCAAAGTACATTCATCTAGCATATACTACAAGAAAAATGACCTTTAGCAAAAGGAAATCCCGTCGTTAAAGGTCTATAACGACCGGACAAAAGTTGGTCTTCACCGGTCGTTAAAAGCTCCGTCGTTAAAGGTTAATGACCGAATTGCATATCCGATCGTTAAATATTATTAAGCGACAATAATTAATTCGGTCGTTACACTTATTTACAATGGCCAAATTCTCCTTCGTTGATGGTTATTTGTCGTTAAAACGTTCACGTAAAACAATAAATTACTGTCGTTATAAGTACTTTTAGCGGCAAAATTCCTTTCGTTGATTACAATACTTTTTAACAATCAAATTTCCTTTCACAAATTTTGATTAAAATTATTACATTTAATTTATAGTTTTTATTTTTTCGCATCATTTCTAAAAAAACTAATATCAGTTCATATTCTTTTCACATGTAATTGAAAATTTGATATAAAATTATATTGTTAATATAGAACATAAACATCACATTGATTTAATTATTAAAAACTTAGATGTTCAACACAATATCTAAAAAAACATACATGTTCGACATAATAAAACATGTGTGTTCGACATCTATCAAATTTTAAAAATTAAGAAAATGAAATTGTAGCATAAGTACATAAAACATCTCTGCACCAACAATAAAAACATATTATTCTTTTTAGCACACTCCACAATTATCTTTCACATCTCGTTCTTTAATCTTCAATTTCTTCATCTGTCAAAACAACAATTTGAGGTAAATTAGTAACTGAATGCCAGAGTGAGAAGTATAACTTTTATCAATAAATATTCTTCCTGAATAAGAATTGACATATTTCCTCATGCTCAACAACCAGTATACAAAAGTAGCTAATGAGAGGAGAGATCTTGATTTTCTACCAACAACTATATATAGAACAAGAACCATGGATACCTACTTTTACATTTGAAGATGTTATAACAATCTCATTGGTATATACATAAATGAACATAAAATCAATATCTCTTGGACAAATATGATCAATTTATTATTCCAGGACTATAACACAGTAAAAGATTTAACACCCAACACTTAAGTTCACACTTCATACTAAAATAATGGTTAGTATAATTTAATATAGCTTATAATCTTTTTCTAGTTAGTATCCAAGACTATATAGTTTTAGCTTTGTGGCAACACAAATACTAAAAAATATATGTTAGCTCCAACACAAGTATGCCTTAATGCATAGTGAGGTTATTCAAAAGAGCCTACCTCATTTACATGAGCATAATTTGTCCAAGAACTACTAATTCTATAAGCTTATAGGATCGTTTGACATGGAAATTAGTACAACTAAAGACTGTCTATCTAGATCAAATTTATCATAGGAAAACAGATCACTCATAGCACAAGTGCGATAACAAAGCCCTTATCAAAGAGGAGCATTTGGAAACAACATCATTAAATTCATTGACACACATCACTAAAGCAGGTCAGCAGTAAGTTGTATACATTATTTTTTTAAAAGTAAGTTTTAAGAACTTCGCAGAAGCTATAAATTTGAGACAATAATATAAGTTAGAATAGTTCAGCCGTAAGGCAAGAAGAAACAAATGTACACACTTCACATTATTATAAAGCAACAAGCAAATGAGTCCAGAAATCATGTCATGTGGAAATACAAGTTTAAATTACCCATAAAGAAAAACTAAACACCAAAGGATCTTAGGCCATTGTTTCATCATCTGTTAGCAGCAGCTAACAGAACCGGCAAGCAAACAGTTGTTAGTAACAACTAAGGCAACAACATATGCTAAAGCACACAAGCAGTAGGTTGTATACTTTAAAAAAAAATATATATCTGGTTCTAAGTACTAAGAGGAGGAATTGGAAGTAAAGGTGTTTGTACTCAATGGGGAATGTAACTCTCAAAAGCTCAGGAGCAAGAACTCTAAAGAGATGATAGGGTACATAATTCTAAACATAAAACACCATTCTGGAAAATCACTTAATGACAAACCCTATGGATGGGCAACATAAAAGGAGTGTTTGATGTAAGTTTTGCTTTGAATTATGAGAAGGAGAGAGGAAAGCAGAAGGTGCTATGAGTTGTTATGGGTTAAATGAGTACCTTTCAAAATTAATTTCTTCCTCTGAAGGGTTTGGTTGAAAAGAATTTCCATAGACGATAACTTATAAAGAATGAGGATTACAATTGTATCAAGATGCCACTGTTGCAACAACTATGAGGAGGAAACCATAAGACATCTTTTTCTAACAGCTTTCATAGACAATAGGCTACATGATATTCTACCTGAGAAATAACAAACGTGATCTTAATATGCTTAGGTAGAAAACTTATATGATGGTAATGATGGTAGAAGCTATGAAAATTCTTGAGCCTACACAATATTTCAAAGAGAAGGGGTTAACAAGGATCATTAATGAGACAAACTCACAAGCATGCCAAACATCATAAATGAGGTGTGGAAAGTCCCAGGGGAACTTGTAGAAATAAAGGAGGCAATCAACTATATAGGTCAGGGGATGAACATTAGCTTTCAGACTATCATACTTATAGGGAAGGAAACGACTTAGCAGACCCGTTAAATAATATAGCCTATGAGTATGACAATAAATAGGAGTGCAATGTATTTCACTAATTCTAAGTAGGAATAACTTGAATATGGATAAGACTCAAATCCTTAACCTAAGAGTAAAGACAAGAAAAATCAACCCACAATGAGACCAAATCAAAGAATCACATTCATTCATTACAAGAGCACAATCAATAAAATGAGCAATCCAACAAATAATTAGAAAGAAGCTATCAAGCTTAGCAACAATAGAAGTTACAATAGTCAGTAGTAAGGTAAGAATAAATAGATGTACACATTACTTTTTATAATAGAGCACCAACTAAACACCTAAGGGCCCTAGACCAACATTTCATCATCTGTTCGCAGCAACTAACATAACCAACAAGGCAGTAGTTGTTGGCAACAACTGAGGCAACACCAGTCGAGATGCAATAATAATTTAATCATATGCTAAAGCAGGAAAATAGTAGGTTGTATATTTTAATTTTTTAAAAAACTATAGATTGTAAGCACTGCCAGAAGCTATCAAGTTAAGGCAACACTAGAAGTTACAATGGTCCAGTAGTAAGGCAAGAAGAAATAGATGTACACACTTCATATTACAATAAAACATCACCTAAACACCTAAGGGACCTAGACCAACATTTGATCATCTGTTTGCAGTAACTAACACAACCAACAAGACATCAGTTATTAGCAATAACTAAGGCAACAACAATCCATGTGCAATAATACTTTAATCATATGCTAAAGCATGCAAGTAGTAGTATGTATACTTTAATTGTTGAAAAATAGCAAGTTTTACGCACTAAGTAGAATCTAACAAGTTAAGGAAATAATACATGTTATAATAGTCCAGCAGCTAAGAAAAGAAGAAACAAATGTACACACTATACAATAGATAACAAAAATAGTACACGATCTAATAAAAAGTGATGTGGTTATCTTATTTTACTACTTCTGAGAGTGAGCCTAACTTTTATCCATTTTTTGACATAATTAGGTTGCTAAAGGCTATCAATCTTGATGAGCAAGAATATAATTTTCTACAACAACTTAGCTTCTATTAACTGCTTAGCTTGGGATGTGTGCTTAGCAATTTTACAGAAAAGAGTAAATTCATTCTCTTCCCTTGTAGTATATTTTCCTCTTAATTCAAGTCAAATAACAAACTTTTTGATTAAACTTGAAGCTTATTTCTACTACAAGTTCTCTAGATATACTATTGCTAGAGAGTTCGTAAATAATAGTTATTTCATATGAAGTTTTCTTTCTTTTGGCCTCCAGTTATAATTTCCCTTCATATTTTCTAGCTTTTGCATCAGTTAGCTCAAACTTGAAGGTTTCTTAATTGTCAAAACAAAATTGGATAGAACTAGATAAGGTGTTTTCGGAAAGATTCATTATGTGAAGACCTAAATGGCTACAGATTTATAAAGGATTAATGGGGCCAGAACTAGACTTTTCCCAACCAAGCTGTAACAGAAATCAACAGTGGAGTAGTCTCCCTACCATCTTCAATCTCTGATCTATCTTTTGATCATGGCCCCACAAAACTAGACTTTTCACACACCTTGAAATTGTCAAACTAATTCCTAAAAAGATTAAAATAAATGACCAAACTAACCAAATCTGGTTGATAAGTGCCTGCTTGTTTTATAAGAGCATTCATTGAAGAAACATCTTCTTGAGTCACACAATTTTTTAATGCACTACTATATATATGATCACCTAAGCTAACTCATTGACTACTCTAATTATAAACGACAAGTCAAACTTTAATAAGACGGAAAAAATTAAAGTTATTCTATCATCATAGACCAACTACAAAATTTTTAAATATACTAACTTTGTTTTCTTCGAGTTTCGTTCGTCACCTAACATTAGCTTACTAAACTATTAAACAATATGTTGTATTCATGTTAAACTGTTGGTTTCTTATTAGTGCGACAACTTAAGTTTCTTTGTCTACTGAACCACATGAAAAAAAATAGAAAAAAGTAGGAACGAGCAAACGTTAAATAATGCAGTTCACACAAAATTATTTGTATCAGAAGGATCGTGCTCAGAATTATCAGATTAATAATTTATTCAATAATCATCCTCATGGAACTTCCTTTTATTTTCAATAAAGGTCTAGAATAAGTGCTAAAAATATCAAATAAAAATAATAATAAAAAAAACCTAGATGAAACCCAAAATTGAAGAAAACCTAGAATTGGACAAAATCAACCATTCCACCAAGAAATTCATAGTTATAATAACAAAATCTTACCTTGAAGAGTTGGAAACTCCAAGATAGCGTCTGAATTATGTCAATTGAAGCAATGTTGCAACAAGCAGTAAGAAGTGAAGTTTTATTTGGTTGTTCTGCAATCAAACCAAAGAGACGCAATCACGCAAATCACCTTTTTATAAGTAGAACAGAGAGACGTGTGCATCTGTATACGTTGATTCTCCTCTAATAAATCTGGGAGAGACACACCTAATTGTATCTCTGCTAAGTTGATTTCACTCTAACAGAACTGGGAGACAAGGATGCCTGCATAATTTCCCCCATCCCTGGCTGAATTTGCTCTAACCGTTGCTCAATTCACTCAAAGTGTAGAGAGAGTTGTTGCTGAGTTCAAATCTCTAATAGATGAAGCCTAGAAAGATGAGACAAAGTGATACACTGGTCATTTTGTTAATTACGGAGGAGTGGAAAGCGTGGAAAAACGTGTGTGGTGAGAAAATAAAGAGGGAAAAGATTAAAATTTAAGCACCTTTTTTTATTATATAAATAAACAACCGGACATAATATTTTTAACATCCGGAATATAATTTTGTCGCTGATATTGAATTACAAATATACTTTCAACGATGGTAAAAAAATCTTGTCACTAAAAATACACTTTAACGACCTCACATCCAAATGTAGCTAGTCAATAAAAGATTCAAAGAGATCACTCAAAGGTATAACTTCATTGATTTCATTCTCGCAACACCAATACAATGCATCATGCTCATCATGAGTACTATCCAAGATATCGATATTGAACACAATCTATCCTCAATTTTTTATCAATGAAAACTCAAGCATTTCACGATTTAAACTCATGGTGTGTGTGTGTGGGGGGGTTGTTTCAAACTCAAGGGAGAGCGAAATAGAAGTAAAAAAACACATAATTTTCCCGAAGGAGCACTCTAATATATAAACAACTTTTCAAAAGATGAAGAAATAAGGGGAATATTGGCATGGAGGCCCTCACCCCACCAAAAAGGAAAGAGCATTTTCCTCAATGCATATAATTGGTATAAATAGAGAAAGGGTAAAAGAATTCCCTGATTAAACACTTATGTTGATCGCCCACTGGGATCGGCGAGTCGCCGAGTAGACCCAGGTTGCCTATGGAGGATTTAAGTGGGGACAATGATTCCTTCACTTCGGCGTGCTACATAAAAATTGCTTAAAGCGCACGGGCGAATCGCCTTTCATGCTTGAGCATCGCCGAAGTTACCAGTGTGATGTTCGTTTTTATGCCTGATTATGTGGACTGCAACAAGTTCTCCCAATGTTATCGGTGCGTCGCCGAAGAAGTTATGAGCATCACTGAAATAGACAGTAAGCACCTCAATTTGAGCCACCAAAAAGGTGGACTCGTTGGAGCTTCGCCTACTATGTTCTGTGAATCACCGTCCTTTCATCACCTATCACCCAATACCTGCACATGCGAACACCCACATTATTGAAAAAAATGACTAACACTTGGGTTGCCTCCCAAGAAGCGCCTAATTTAACGTCGTGGCATGATATGGACATGTTCTTCAAACATCGTCCAAATGCACCACTTCAACAATCTGCACATCCTGACTTTCTCCAAAGTATGCCTTCAACCATTACCATTAAATTTGAACCATGCTCCCTTTGCATCCTCAATTTCAATCGCTCCATTTTCATACACATGGGCGATAGTGTGTGGATCAGTTCATTTTGATTTGAGTTTCCTTGGGAATAGTTTCAACATTGAATTGAACAATAGGACCAACTCTCATACTCAAAATTCCGGGGGAGTATCTTAGCATCATGACACCTCTTCACCTTTTCCTCATATAGAATTGAGCTTTCGTAGGCTTGTAATCAGAATTCATCCAAATCAAGAATTTGATGTACACGCTCTCTGGCAGCCACCTCCCAATTCAAGTTTATCTTCTTCAATTCCCATAAGGCTTTGTGTTCCAACTCCCAGAAGATGACAAGCTTTACCAAACGCTAACTTATAAGGTGACATTACAATGAGAGATTAGAAGGCTGTGCGGTAGGCCTAAAGAGCATCATCAAGCTTGCTCGACCAATCTGTACGGTGAACATTCACAGTTTTAGCCAAAATGCTCTTTATTTCTCGATTAGACACTTCAACTTGTCTGCTCAATTATGGATGGTAAGGCGTTGCTACTTTGTGCTTAGCTCCATATTTCGAGAGGAGGGCTGCAAACTGACTATTGCAAAAGTGTGCCCTCCATCACTTATTATAGCCCTTGGAGTACCAAACCTTGTGAAGATGTTTTTTTTAAGAACTTTGTGACACTTCGCGCTTCATTGTTTGGTAACTCTATCGCTTCCACCCACTTGGAGATATAATCCACTACCACAAGGATATACTTATTCTCAAAAGATCTAGGAAAAGGACCCATGAAATCAATCCCCTAAACATCAAACAATTCAATCTCAAGGATTTGTGAAAGAGGCAATTCATGTCTTCTAGATATGCTTCCTTGTAGTTGACATTGGACACAACACTTGAAAAATGCTTGAGCACCCCTAAACATTGTTGGCCAATAGTAGCCATATTGTAACACCTTAGTGGCTGTCCAAATACCCCCATGATGACCACCTGCAGGTGAAGCATGACATCCTTCAAGGATTTCATTCACTTCTGCTTCCGGCACACATCGCCGAATAATATTATTAACATATTCTCTAAAAAGGAACAATTCATCTAGAAAAGCATCATCAATGTCTTTCTCCTCAATCGTTCTAGTTTATGCCTTCAACCTTGAAATATGGTCAGCTACTTGGTTCTAACACCTTTTTATATCCTTCACCTCGAAATCAAATTCTTGAGGAGTAACACCAATCAGATCAACCTTGGCTTAGCCTCTTTCTTTTTCATTAGGTACCTTAATGTTGCGTGGTCTGTGTGAACCACTACTTTGGTACCCAATAAATATGCTTGAAACTTCTCAATTTCATATACTACAGCCAAAAACTCTTTTTCCGTTATTGTGTAATTCTTTTGAGCACAATTGAATGTTTTGCTAGCATAGTAAATAGGATGGATGAACTTGTTTTTGTGTTGCCAAAGAATAAATCCAAGAGCTAAGCCACTAGCATCGCATATCATTTCAAAAGAAAGATCCCAATCGGGAGCAATTATGATTGCGGTTGAAACAATCTTCTCTTTGAGCGTTTTGAAAGCCATCATATAAGAGTCATCAAAAACAAATGTACTCTCTTTCTAAAGAGATCTACATAAGGAATAGTGATCTTGGAGAAATCTTTAATAAACTGTCTATAGAACTCGACATTCCCAAGAAAGCTTCTCACACCTTTGACCGAAATCGAGGGAGGTAATTTCTTGATCACTTGAATTTTATCTTGATCGACTTCGATACCCTCCCCAAAAATTTTGTGCCCAAGCACAATTCCTTCTTTCACCATAAAGTGACACTTCTCTTAGTTGAGAACCAAATTTGAATCCACACACCTCATACCATTTCCAAATGCTTCAAACATTCCTAGAAAGAATATCCCATGATAGAGAAATTACCCATGAACACCTCCATATATTCTTCTACCATATCTGCAAAAATTTACAACATACAACATTGAAATGTGGCTGGGGCATTGCATATCCCAAATGGCATTCGCTTGAATGCGAAACTGCCATAGGGGTATGTAAACATTGTCTTTTCTTGGACTTCAAGTGCAATGGAGATTTGGTTGTATCCGGAGTATCCATCAAGAAAGCAATACCACTCTTTTACAGCAATCCTATCAAGCATTTGTTCAATAAAGGACATGGGGAAATGATCTTTTTTGGTCCATGAGTTGAGATTTCGTTAGTCCATGCATACACGCCACCCGATAACGGGTCTAGTGGCCACTAACTCAGCCTTGTCATTTGGAACCACTGTGATACCACCTTTTTTTGGAACACATTGCACCAGACTCACCCATTGACTATCCGCAATTTGGAAGATGACTCCTGCATCCAGCCATTTTATGATTTCTCTCTTCACCACTTCTTGCATCGGAGGATTTAATCTTCTTTGATGTTCAATACTTTGGTTATAATCTTCCACCAAGTTTATCTTGTGAGTGCATACACCCGGTGAAATACCCACAACATCGGCAATAGACAACCCTAAAGCCTTAATATGCCTCTTCAAAACTAAAATTAACAACTCCACTTTCAACTGTTTGAGATCACTTGTAATAATTACCGGAAGAGTGTTGTTCGTCCCAAAGAAAACATATTTGAGATGAGGTGGAAGCTCCTTCAATTCTACTTTTGGTGGTTCAATAATGGATGGTTTCTCAAGTGGTGCCTCTCGGCTGGATAAATCGAGATCAAGTTTACCATGGAAAGAATTATGTGATCCCATGCCTACAAGAGCAGCTACAACCTCATCACATTTGGTAATTTCATCTTGATCATAATTAAGTAGCATTTGAGCCAAAGGTTCACTACAATAGGCTGCACTTCCAATACTTACAACAGTTTGATCGATTTGATCTAGATGAGACACTACATGCATATCACTTGGGTATTTCATTGGCTTATGAATGTTGAAGCTCACTACTTCCTTGTTGACCTGGAATTTTAATTCACCTCCTTCCACATCGACCAAGGCTTTGCCCGTAGACAAGAATGGTCTACCAAGAATAACCAGCATTTCAACATCAATTTCACAATCAAGCACAACGAAATCAGCAGGGAATAAAAAATTGTCAACTTTTACTTGCACATCATAAACCACTCCTACCGATTTTTTTATTGAACGTTAACCATTAGGAACCTTATGTTTGTTGGTTTTGATCTATCAAGCTCAAGCTTTTAAAATATCGTCAATGGCATTAAATTTATGCTTGCACCCAAATCACATAAAGCTTTTGCAAAGGTACACTTACAGATAGTACATGGGATTGTGAACGCTCCCAGTTCATCTCTTTTGAGGACATCATTCTTTGCCGTTACCGCACTACATGTTTTCAGTAGCACAATACTTTCAGAATCTATTGCCCTTTTCTTTGTCACCAAATCCTTCATGTATTTAGCATAACCCAACATCTCAGTTAAGGCATCTACTAATGGGATATTCACTTTTAAGACTTTCACTATTTCCACAAACTTTTTGAATTTTGCATTGTCATTCTTCTTTCTCAACCTTTGCGGAAATGGAGGTGTGATCTTGATTGGAGGTAATGTAAGTGCATTATTCACACCACTTTTTAGCACATCAGTCTTTAGAGAACTTTATACTTCTTCCTGCTCTTGATTCATGTTCTTGGGTGATTCATTATCGGCAATCACTCTTCGATTCTCTGCTTTGTCTGGCCTTATTACTTCTTGCAATGCCTTTCCACTTTTAGTTATAGTGGCTGGAATATGGAATGAATTTCTTTGATCCCTACTTCCATTATATGGTTCACACTCATCAGAATTAGCATATGCAAAAGCGGTTAACTGCCCTATATTTTCTTCAAGTGTTTTGATGGAAGATGCATGTGACACCACATTAGTGGACAAGGCTGAAACGTCACTCTTTATCTCTTGTAAAGCCATATTTGAACCTTCCACCTTGTCTAGATTTTTTGCAAGTAAATCATATGTGTGGGTATTCATTTGCCCATGATGATGTGCATATTCGATCTCTTTATCTTCTCTTCTTTGACACCTCTCATCAACATCATTCATCCAACATTTTTGGATTTTTTGCAGTTTTAAATGACTTGGCCGAAAACCCTCTGATCTTCCACCTCTTAAGTACATCTCCTCATTATATCCACCTCATGATACTGCATTTATGGAATGATATCTGTCTGCGTGAACATGTTCAGACAATATTTCAACTTGAGTAGTCAACCAAGCAATGCTTTTATCATGTTCTTGGTTCTTCTCTTCTTGTTCTTTAAGTGCTCATAAGTGAAGAAGTGATACATAGTGCTCACTCATTTACCAAGCCTGTTTTATTTTTGTCATCTCATAGAGTAACTTCGTCGCTTCTGAGAATGCATGTCAAATGATGCCTCCTTGCACGAGATGATCAACCAAACCTTTATTCAAGACATCGAGACTCTGATAAAAATATTGTAACATCAGCTCATCTGGGAACCATGTTTGGGACATTGGGACAACACTCGTTTTAACCGTATCCAAGTTTCATGCCATGGTTCCTCACACAACCTTTCAAGTTTTGAATATTCATTCTCAATTTCATGATTTTGGAAAGAGGAAAGAATCTTTCGAGGAATATCTCCCTCAACTCTTCCCATGAAGTAATGGACATTTTAGGTAGCTCCATCGGCCATCTAGTTGCTTCCCCATTTAAAGAGAAGGCAAACAATTGCAAACTCATTGACTCTTGACTCTTCGGAGATGCCTTCATTTGAGAAAGGTTTACACACACTTACAAACCTTCAGAGGTGCTCAATAGGATATTCATGCTCTAAACCTCCAAACAATCCCTTTGTATTGCTGAGTTGTAACATTGCCTTTGTAATGACAAAGGTAACCCCCTTGTGTACCGGTGGTAGACAGATTGCTCCCACCTCCTTGGTAGTATTAGAAACCACATCTTCTTCTCTTCTAACATCGTTATCTTTTCCATGGCAACTAGAATCATTACCATGGTGTGCATTAATCATCTCACATGTTAAAAGTTTACCACAAGAAACCCAAGCATAAGTCTGTTCAACTACAACACAAATTAATATGCAAATGACTTCTTAAACTAAATTTCTAACTACCATTTCCCGGCAGCGGCGTCATTTATGATAACACTCAAATCACTCCTCAAAATGACTTAAAGGAATGAGCGGTTGTCGTCAATAAAATCACCCAACTAAGATTCGGGGTCGAATCCCACATGGAATGGTCGAAGGTTAAGAATTTAATTAGAGAGTTAAAGTGCAATTAATTCAATTAAAGTTGAGTTAATCAATCAAATGAAAAAGTCCACCAACTTTAAAAACAATGTTTCAATCACTAAGAGATCAAAACAAGAGTATTCAACAATTCATGAAATTAACTAATTCAAGGGGTGTGGGGATCAAGTGTTGATTCCAATTCGAGGTTTCATAGAATTAATCATTACAACAAATCAATCACAAATAAGCTACGTCATCTTCAATGACGTTAATCATCTTTCGATCTCAAAGCATCCTAGCATAGAATCACCTTTCGGTCTCATCTAATTACCATTTAAAACAACATAATACTTTAGACATGTAATTAATTATCCTAAATTACAGCTATTGATCGGATAACCCACTTGTGATGAGCTCTTTCAAGCACCTTCACAAGATCAAAAGTAGAATTGAGTTGGCCACCTCAATTTGTAAATAGTTAAAGGGTAATCAGTCAAATATGTGATTGATGGTCATAAAATAGAGTAATTCAATGAACCCACTAGATTAAATCAACACCCAAGCCCATAATCACTCCCCAAGAGATTGGGGTTTTAGCCACCCATCACAAAAAGTTAATAGATTATACCTTCCATGAAAGCAGTCATAGATAATGTGAAATTAAGAAATTAAGGCTAAACCCACTTTGGATTCAACTTCAGTTCTCCAAAAATAAGTTTACAAAATTGAAATCTATTAGAACAAAAGTGTTATCCTTCAATGAGGATTGTTTCTCTCTCTAAAATGTTCAGAAATTTCTCTCTATATTTTTCTAACATATTTCTCTCTTCTCTGGGCTATTTATAGTTTCCCAAAAATTCACCCAAAAGTAAGTTCCGTGTCTCATTCGACAATATTAGTTCAGTTCACTGACTGCGTTCGGTAAATTGCCATTTCTCCTCAGGTTCGCCATTTTCTCATTTTAGGCTTCAGGGTTTTGGGGCTCATTAGGTGATCCCGTCTAAGCTCACTTTTGTCAATTCGGCGAGTCACTGATTTCCTATTTATATCACCCTTTGAGTCATCAATTTTTCTATCAACATTGTCAATTTCAGTAACATCCACTCGCCTTGCCTTTTGTCATTCGACAGATCACCTTTCATGCCTATCTTCGTCGATTGATCTTGAGGGTTCACTCAATGTTCTGTTATTTTGGGGGATCTCAAATAACTTCAGCGATTCACCCTTCTCATTTGGCAAACTACAACACTTAGTTTGCATTTCTCATTATGTTTTTGGCCCTTCTTTCCATACACTTATCCTTGCTTTGTCCAATTTCTTTCATCGCTGAGTATCAATAATATTATATCAGAATAGGGCAAAGTTAGGCATTGAGGACACCACTTATTGAGCTAAATGGACCTTAAATGAGTGTAAATCTACCACTTATCACATTCCATGTACTAATGCATTCCTTTTCCTACATTGTTTTAATAATGTAGGATCTGACGCTCCTATTTATCACACTCGTGGCTAGACATCCCTTGGGTGTTTCAATTGAAGATTGGTGAGTCCACATATTCCGAGGACCGAGACTTCTTTATTGCTTAATGTCATTTTCGTTTCAGACTTGTATGTGATGTATGGGTTATGTTCCAATCACTTTCCTTATGATGTACTAGATGACTTTGAGACTTATGATAGACTTCCACTTTTGTCAAACTCTTTATTTTATAATACTATCTTTTGAATTCTTTAAATTCTATTATCATGTATGATTTATGCTAAGTGGCTTGTATAGGGTCTCTTAGGGTCCTATACGCCATGTTACACCTAGGGTATACTTTAGGTCATGAAAAACTTGGTATCATAGCATAAGATTTAGAAAGGTCCTAGGATATCTCATAAGCCACATCAAGTAGAGTCTTGTTCATGTGTGTGAATCGTGCCACATTTATGAATAAGAAGCTATAAGATGATTCTAAAACTCCACTTTCTTCATTACTCTAAAGTCGTATGATAGAGCGTAACTCTATATGTCTCTCTCCTAATCCTTATTTGATACTTTTCAGGATATGGCCCCTCGAAGGGCATACGTTAGGAGGAATGTGAATGAGAATGTAGTACGAGAAGCTCCTCAAATTCCAGCCGACCCTTTGGCCGAACTAGTGACTGATGTGGAGTTTAGGGCTACATTTCAAGTGTTGGCTCAATCCATGATGGATCAAGCTAATAGGGAGGCTGTGGTCCCCATGAACCCCAATATGGGTACAATAACAAATAGAGTGAGGGACTTCACTAGGATGAATCCTCCAGAGTTCATGGTTCCAAGGTTGAGGAAGATCCTCAAGAGTCCATTGATGAGGTGTATAAGATTTTGATTATCATGGGAGTGACACCGGTGGAAAAGGCAGAATTGGCCGCTTATCAACTTAAGGGTGTTTCTCAAGTTTGGTTCAACCAATGGAATGAAGAGAGGGTTCTTGATACGGGTCCTCTTGATTGGAAAAGTTTAAGGTTGCTTTCCTTGATAGGTTTTTCCCCTTGAGATGAGGGATACAAAGGTACTTGAATTCATAAACCTTCGTCAAGGAAGTATGAGTGTGAAAAAGTATGCCTTGAAGTTCACACAGTTGTCTAGATATGCTCCTACCATGGTTGCCGATCCTAGAGCAAGGATGAGTAAGTTTGTTTCGAGAGTGTTCGAGATGGTGGTTAAAGAATGTCATACCGCCATGCTCATCAATGATATGGACATTCCTCGTCTAATGGTGCATTCTTAACAAATATAAGAGGAGAAACTTAAGGAAAGATCTAGGGAGGCAAAGAAGGCAAGGACATATGATGGTGACTTTTCACATTCGAGGTCTGATGGACATGGTCGTTCTAAGTTCTGACAAAGGTTTTATGTTCAAGGTTTCTCCAATGCTCCAGCTCCTAAATTCAACAAAGATAGGGTGTATAACCCTAAGCCTCAAGGAGGAAATGGTAGTGGATCTTCATTGTCTACTTGTGTTAGATGTGGAAGGAAACATAAGGATAAGTGTCTAGCCAGTTCCAATGGATGTTTTGGTTGTGGAAAGATGAATCATAAGATAAGGGATTTTCCCTCAATTACTAAGAATGAAGGAGATAATCATCGACAGGTTCAACGTTACCCTTCATCATCACTAGTGGAAGTCAGAAAGAAAATAGATTTTATGCACTTCAAAGTCATCATAAGAAAAAGGGTTCTCCCAATGTGGTTACCGGTATGTTGAAAGTCTTTCATTTTGATGTTTATGCCTTGCTTGATTCTGGTGCTACCTTGTCTTTTGTGAGGCCATATGTAGCTATGAGGTTTTATATCTCTCCGGATGTATTGTTAGATCCTTTTTCTGTCTCTACTCTTATTGGTGAATCTATTATGGCCAAGAGAGTGTATAAAATTTGTCCCATCTCCTTATCCATAGAGTCACTCATGTTGATCTTGTAGAACTTGATATGTTAGACTTCAATGTTATTTTTGGTATGAATTGGTTGCATTATTGTTATGCTTTTATTGATTGTAGAACCCGAGTAATCAAGTTTCAGTTTCCAAATGAACCCATCCTAGAGTGGAAAGACGAAAATTCTATGCCTATGGGTCAGTTTTTTTCTTGTCTTAAGGCTAGAAAGATGATTTCTAAGGGTTGCATATATCACCTAGTTCGGGTCAGGGATATGGATTTTGAAACCCTACTCTTGAGTCAGTCCCTGTTGTCAATAAGTTTCTAGAAGTGTTTCCCAACGATCTACTCGGTGTTTCTCCCGAAAGGAAAATAGACTTCGGTATTGACCTTCTACCAGATACACAAAATATCTCTATGCCTCCTTACCGTATGGAACTGGCAAAACTTAAAGAATTGAAAGAGCAATTGAAGGATTTGTTGGAGAAGGGTTTCATCCGACCGAGTATCTCCCCATGGGGTGCTCCAGTCTTGTTTGTTCATAAGAAGGATGGTTCCCTTTGTATGTGCATTGATTACCATCAGTTAAACAAAGTCACTATTAAGAACAATTACCCTCTTTCGAGGATTGCTGATCTATTTGACCAACTACAAGGGGTAAGTCACTTTTCTAAGATTGACCTCTGCTCGGGTTATCACCATGAGGTTGAAGGAGGATGACATTCCAAAGACGGCTTTTCGGACTTGATGTAGTCACTATGAGTTTTTGGTAATGTCATTCGGGTTGACTAATGCTTCGGCCACATTTATAGATTTGATGAATAGGGTGTTTAGACAATACCTTGATATGTTCGTGATTGTGTTTATAGATGATATCTTGATTTATTCAAGGAGTGAAGATGGGCATACCAATCATTTGAGGATTGTATTGGAAGTCCTCAAGGACCAACAACTCTTTGAAAAGTTTAGTAAATGCAAGTTTTGGTTAAGATCCATGGCTTTTCTTGGTCACATTATCTCCGACAAGGGCATTGAGGTAGATCCTAAGAAGACATATGCGGTTAAGAGTTGGCCAAAACCTCTATCTTTTTTAGACATTCAAAGTTTCTTGGGTTTGGCCGGTTACTATAGAAGGTTTGTGGAAGGATTTTCTTCGATTGCCTCTCCATTGACCCAAAAAAGTCAAATTCTTATGGTCAGATACTTATGAGAAGAGTTTTCAGGAATTGAAAGACAAACTTACCTCCACTCCGGTGTTGACTTTACCAGAAGGGTCAGGTGGGCTTGTTGTTTATTGTGACGCTTCAACAATTGGACTAGGATGTGTCCTTATGAAAAATGGAAAAATCATTGCTTATGCTTCAAGGCAACTTAAGATTTATGAAAAGAACTATCCTACCCATTACTTAGAACTAGCGATAGTTGTGTTTGCCTTAAAAATATAGAGGCATTACTTATATGGTGTTCACATTGATGTCTTTACTGACCATAAGAGTTCGTAATATGTTTTCAAGAAAAATGATCTAAATCTTTGCCAAAAGAGGTGGCTTGAGTTGCTAAAGGATTATGACATGAGTGTCTTCTACCACCCTGGTAAGGTGAATGTAGTGGCAGATGCTCTTAATCTACTATCAATGGGTAGTGTTGCTCATGTTGGGGAAGATAAGAATGAGTTGGTTTGTGATGTTCATAGATTTTCTCGATTGGGTGTTCAGTTCGTTGACTCTGCCAAAGGTGGTGTTACGGTTCATAATGGTTCAAAATCGTCTTTTATGGTGGAAGTGAAAGCAAAGCAAGGTCTTGACCCGATCTTGATTGAGTTAAAGGAAGCAATGCTTAAAAAGTCCATTGAGGAGTTCTCCCAAGGGGGAGATGGAGTTATTTGATATCAAAGTCGTTTGTGTGTTCCCAATGTAGATGACTTGAGAGAGAAAATCTTATCAAAAGCCCATAGTTCACGATATTCCATTCACCCGGGAGCCACCAAGATGTACCGTGACTTGCGGGAGGTCTATTGGTGGAATGGGATGAAGTAGGATATTATGAAATTTGTGGCTAAGTGTCCTAATTGTCAACAAGTTAAAGTTGAGCATCAAAGACTGATAGCTTTTTTAGAAGATATCAATATTCCTATTTGGAAGTGGGAAGATTTGTATATGGACTTCATTATTGGTTTACCTCACACCCGGCGACAATATGACTCAATTTGGGTTATAGTAGATCGTATGACGAAATCGACTCATTTCATCCCCATCAAGGTTTCTTATTCGGTGGAGGACTATGATACGATGGTTAGGTTTCATGGAGTGCCCCCATCTATCATCTCCGATCGTGGTACCCAATTCATTTCTCAAATTTGGAAGTCTTTCCAAAAGGGTCTTGGTACTCGTGTAAAGTTTAGTACGACCTTTCATCCTCAAACCTTTGGGCAAGCGGAGCATACTATACAAACTTTGGAGGTAAATTTTGAGAGCTTGTGTGATTGACTTCAAGGGAAATAGGGATGATCATTTGCCTTTTATTGGGTTTGCGTATAATAATAGCTATCATTCAAGCATCGGTATAGCTCCATTTGAGACTCTTTATGGTAGGAGATGTAGATCTCCTATAGGTTGGTTTGAAGTTTGTGAGGTTTCTTTGATAGGTCCCAAATTGGTACATGAGGCTATGGAGAAAGTTCGGCTTATTTGAGAAAGGTTGAAAACAACTCAAAGTCGACAAAAGTCCTACGCCGATGTTATAAGGAGAGATCTAGAATTTGATGTTGATGGTTGGGTCTACTTGAAAATTTCACCCACGAAGGGTGTGATGAAGTTTGGAAAGAAAGGGAAGCTCAGGCCCTGTTATATGGGCCCATATCAGATTTTGAGGCATATTGGTAAAGTTGCTTGTGAACTTGATTTGCCTAATGACTTAGCATAGGTGCATTCGGTTTTCCATGTCTGCTTGTTGAAGAAATGTGTTGGTGATCCAACATCTAGAGTACCATTGGAGAGCCTTGGTATAAAGGCGAGTCTTTCTTATGAAGAAGTTCCGATTGAGATTCTAGACGGACAAGTCTGGAAGTTGATTCCATGAAGGTTCTTTAGAGGAATCAGTTAGTTGAGGATGCTACTTGGGAGGCCGAGGCCGATATGATTTCCCGTTATCTTCATATCTTTCCCTCTGTCCTACTCTAGCTTGAGGTATTTAGTTCCTCATGGTTCACTATTTTGGTTTCATGTGTCTTAGTTATTCCCATGTTTCCTCATGCATGCACACTCATGAAAAATTGCTTTTGAGAGAATGGGTTAACTTGATTGATTTCTCCATGTTTATGTGAATTTGAGTATGAGTTGCATATAAGCCTTATGAAATTATATTTTAGATATGCTTTAGCTTGGAGTCTGTAACACCTCAAATTTGAAAAGAAGGCAAAATTGCTGGTTTCCTAGAACAAGTGCCAGCACCAATGGAACCACCGACATTCCATTGGTCGAACAACGAACCATAGGTGGGGACCGTAGGTTGCAAGCTTAAAGGAGTTAAAATGTCAAGTCCATGTACCCTTTTTACGGTTCTCCAAGATGATCCATCGTTTAGTGTGCGAGTCGTAGGTAGGTCTCGTAGGTGAGTCCCAGACTTAGTGAAATTTTGAGGGTCAAAGTTGGGATCTATGGTTGGGATGTATGTTCCGTAAGTGGACAAACAAACCGTACATGGGTCCCGTTATTAGGGGTCCAAAAGTGTAGTCATGATATTCCATTCAATCTGGATCCACCAAGATGTATCGCTATTTGCGGGAGGTCTATTGGTGGAATGGGATGAAGAAGGATATTGTGGCTAAATGTTCTAATTGTCAACAACTGAAAGTTGAACATCAGAAACTGGGAGGTTTTTCCCAATACATTAATATTCCTACTTGGAAGTGGGAAGATTTTAATATGGACTTCATAGTATGGTTGCCTCGTACCCGGTGACAATATGATTCGATTTGGGTTACAGTAGACCGAATGGCGAAATCGGCTCATTTCATTCCCGTCAAGGTTTCTTAATCGGCGGAAGATGATTCTAAGTTGTATTTGAGAGAAATGGTAAGGTTGCATGGAGTGCCCTTGTCTATTATCTCAGATCGAGGTATCCAATTCACTTCTCAGTATTGGAAATCTTTCCAAAAGGGTCTTAGTACTCATGTTAAGCTTAGTACGACTTTTCATCCCCAAACCGATGGGAATTCAGAGCGTACTATCCATATGGAAGATATAATGAGAGCATGTGTCATTGATTTTAAGGGTAATTGGGATGATCATTTTCCCTTGATTGAGTTTGCCTATAATAATAGCTATCACTCCAGTATTGGTATGGATCCATTTGAGGCTCTCTATGGTAGGAGGTGTAGATCTCCTATATGTTGGTTTGAGGTGGGTGAAGTTGCCTTGATAGGACCCGAGTTAGTTCATGAAGCTATGGAGAAAGTTTGACTTATTAGAGAAAGGTTGAGAACAGCCCAAAGTCTACAAAAGTCCTATGCCGATGTTAGAAAAAGAGACCTAGAGTTTGAGGTCAACGATTGGGTCTACTTGAAAATATCACCCATGAAGGGTGTAATGAGGTTTGGGAAGAAAGGAAAACTCAGTCCCTGTTATGTGGGTTCATATAAGATTTTGAGGCGTATTGGGATGGTTGCTTATGATCTGTAGTTGCCTAATCATTTGGCATCGGTGCATTCTGTTTTCCATGTCTCTTTATTGAAAAAAGTGTTTTGGAGATCCAAAATCCATAGTTCCCTTAGAATGTTTAGGAGTTGATGAGAATTTTTCTTATGAGGAACTTCCGGTAGAGATTTTAGACCGGCAAGTTAAGAAGTTGAGAAACAAATAAGTTGCTTCCGTAAAGGTTCTTTAGAGGAATCAGTTAGTTGAGGGTGCTACTTTGGAGGCCGATGCCGATATGATCTCCCGATATCCTCATCTTTTTCATTCCACACCTACTTTAGCTTGAGGTAATGAGTTCATCAGGGTTTACTCTTTGTTTTTGTTTCATGTGTCTTAGATATTCCCATGATTCCTCGTTTTATGCATGTTCATGAAAAGCTTGAATTTTGATAGAAAATGAGTTTACATGATTGATTTTCCTCATGTTATTGTGCATTGAGTATGAATTGCATATAGACTTCATGAGATGATATGTTGAACATATTTTAGCTTGGAGTTGATATCCTCCTCGGATATGTGCATTTATATGATTTCATGTATGATGGGTTTATAGGATAGAATTGTTGTCTCCATTTGATGTCTAGAATTCCATTCGAGGACGAATGTTCCCAAGGGGGAGATAATTTAACACCTCGGAATCTAGTAGGCTAAGAAAAGGACTAAGTGAGAGGTCGCAAGCCAAATACTGAGCCTGGGCACCCTTTACGGAGGGTCTAGCACGTGAAGGCTCACAGTGTTGATCCAAACAGGGCTCCCCTCCCACGAGCACCTAGACGGCTCATGGTGAGCACCACGCCGCGTAGTTATACCCGTGAAGGGGGAGGCAGTATCCACGTTAGGGCTGACCCTCTACACGAGCCACTACACGGCTCGTGAAGTAGGGTGTGAGGTAAGTAGGATTTTGGGTAAGTTTTCCAGGCCACTGGTCAAGGACCACGGCTGCCACCACGGCCCGTGTGGTCCTTGACGGCTCGTGAAGAGCACCGTATGGGGGCTTCGTCTACTGTAAGTTCAGGGGCTTTTGGGTATTTTCTAGATTTCTTTAAAACAATACTATGTCATTTTGCCCATGCCTAGGACACCTATATAAGTGATTTAAAATCCCAAATTAATTCATTCACTTCATTCTCTTCAAATTTACCAAAGAAGATCAAGTTCTTCTTTTCAAAAATATTTTTCTCTCTAGAAATTTGAAGAAGAAGATTCAAGTTAGGGTTCAAGGTCAAGCCTCCATTCTTCAATTGCTTTTGGGCTTTGATAGCAAGGTATGATAGGTTTTCATCCGTGAAACCCTTGCATCCATGGAGCCCCCAAGTTTTCCAAATTGAAAAGTAGAAATTCCCAATTTGAGTTAGGGTTTTCTTCTAAATCATGGGTCTTTATGAATCTTGATTCAATTGATTAAATTATAATTGATTATGCATGAATTGAGAAAATTAGATGATTTTATGATGAAATTCCATGTACCCATGCTTAACCCATGTTTCTAAGAAGAAATTGATTTTAAAATGGGTTTTACTCTATGGAAGGAGAAATTATGGATTTATGTATTTTCTTATAGGATAATTAAGATGTGATATGAATTGCTTTGAGATTGAAGCATATGTGATGAGTTATGATAATAATTTCTTTGAGATTGAAGCATATGTGATTATCCATGATATGAATTGCTTTGAGAGGAAAGAATATGTTATTAATTGTTGATTATTGATGTGATTGATGTGGAAGGGATTTTCCCACATGATATCTTGTGTATGAATGTGAAAGGTTTTCTCATATTGAATGATTCTAGGTTGAAAGGACTTCTCACCTAAAATGAATCTAAGTTAAGGAACTATGAAAATGAGGAGGGCTAGAGGTGATTACCCATGACCCCTAAATGAGAAGGATAAGAGGTGATTCCCCATATTCCTTAGAGTAGGACTAGAGGCGATTACCCACGATCCTATGATGCAAGTTGGACTAGAGGCGATTACCCATGATCCTAAGCAAGAGGACTAGAGGCGAATACCCATGATCCCAAGTGAAAGGACAAGAGGTGAATACCCATGATCCTTTATAATAACACAAGAGTTGATTTCCCATGTCCTTAAAAGATAAACTATGATATGTTATGATAAATGATGAGCTTGGATTACTGCTTGAGTTTTCCTTCCATTATGAGTAAGACTAGAGGCGGTTACCCATGTCTTGACTAAGGATGAATTGACGATACTTCAAGAAGTACTCCTTACATGTTGTGATGATCTATTATGTGCATTGGTTATGTTTAATGACTTATGTTTTCTAACTCTTATGTTATGTTTATGCATGCTATCATATTTAGTACATTTTTTGTACTAACGCATACTCTTGCCTATATTTCTTATCCAAATGTAGGGTCCGACATTCCTGATTCTCACCTCCGTTGTTAGGATCCATATTATAAGAAGAGTTGGAGATTGGTGAGTCCTCATTCATCCGAGGATTTTGCCACTGCTTTCCTTATGTTCTTTTCATATTTAGTTTTGAACAGTGATGTACGGGCTACGTCCCGAGATTCTATTCTATTAGATGGTTTTTGAGACAAGTGTTTAGACTTTCACTTTGCTTTTAAAAAAATTGCTTATTTTAAAATAATGTTTTAAATCTTATCAATTTCTATTATCTTGACTATGAAAGCTAAGTGGCATATATGAGGCCTTTCGGGGTCTTGTATGCCATGTTACATTTAGGGGGTGCCCCTAGGTCGTGACAGGTCTGCACAACCTGCACCAACAAAATTTCTCTGTACTTCCCTTTCTAAGTCAAATTACCAATTTCTGAGGTTTTTCATTAGCTTCCCTCTTTCCCACCGTTGTGTAACACCTCAAATTCGAGAAAGGCTAGAAAGGAGTCAAGTGGGAAACTCACAAGAAAAAAATTGACCATGGAACCCTCCATGGAGCCCTAAACGGGCTGTTGATGGGACCACGGTCCGTGAGATGGTTTTCGTAAGTCCCCAATACCTGTTGTGCAGGCATCCCTCCCACGGAGGCCTAGACAACTTGTGGAGAGGTTGACGGGCCGTCAAGATGGTCGTCATGTGGTCTTTAGTAGGGGATCTTCTCCCCTAGAAACTAGTGAAGGACCACGGATGACTAGATGGTCTGTGGTGCCTATGATGGGCCGTGAAGGCCACCGTCAAGTGTGTCTGTCAGCTTTTAAGTCAGGGGCATTTGGGTCTTTTTCTAATTATTTTAATTCAATACCATGTCGTTTTACACTTTACCCAAAGCCCTATATAAAGTTTTTTACCCTCAAAATCACCAAATTCAAGTCATTCTCTCGATTTCCCAAAAGAAGAACAAGTTCATCCTCTCCCAAATAATTCTCTCTCTAGAAGAAGAAGAAGGAGTCAACTTAGGGTTTCAAGATCATGTCTACAATTAACCATTTCTTGTGGGCTTTGAACTCTAAAGTATGATAGTATTCACCTCCATAGAGTTCCTAAATTCTCAACTTTTCAAGTTAGAACTCTCCAATTGAAGATATGGTTTTCTTCCATGTCATGGGTTCCTTTGAATGTTTATTCAGTTGATTGTTTTCTGAGCTATTATGCATGAATTGAGATAATTTTATGTTTTTGAATTAATTTCCATGAACCCATGCTTAACCCATGTTTTCTAGATTTTCATGATTTAAAGTGGGTTTTGAACTATGAATGGTGAATTATGGAAATATGCATGTTCTTATGAAATTGATGAAATATGTTGCTTTGAGAGTAAAGCATAAATGATTATGTTGTTGATTGTTGTGAAAAGATTTCTCACATAATTAATCAATACCTGAATATGAAAGGTTTTCTCACATAAAGGATTCTAAGGTTGAAAGGTCTTCTCACCTAAAATTAATCAAAGTTAAGGAGCTATTATAATGTTAAGACAAGAGGCGATTACCCATGTCCTCTAATGTTAAGATAAGAGGCGATTACACATGTCCCTATAGTAATAGACAAGAGGAGATTAACCATGTCCCTTAAAGATAAGATGAATATGATTGATGACTATTCCGTAGGAATTATGCTAAGCACCGAGTGGACAAGTGGTGATTACTCGTGTCCCATAAACTATGTGCCACCATAGGATGATAGTCTTAGATATACATTAGCTAGTTGATCCACTTAAGCTAGAAGTTCATGGTTATTACCTTGGCAAGAGAAGACGCCTCTTTTCGGTGTGGGACAGACAACAAATTCCATGTTATAGCTCACATCATCTTAAATGTCTGTTAAGGCTACTTCCCACAATAATGATGAACTAAGGTTACTTCAATAAGTATGTCACAAGTGTTTAAAGATGAGTTTTACTTACATTGACCATGATTAAGTTATTTTTTCTAACCTTCTCTTATGGTTTTAACTTGGTCTTTACATTACATGAAAGGTAATTTTTAGCATGATTTTAACACCCTTCGAGTTAAAATCATACTCTTGCCTGCATTGTTTCCAAAATGTAGGGTCCGACGCTCCAATTTCTCATCCCTTTGTTTAGAAATCACTTTGGCTTTACTTAGTAGTGGTGAGTCCTCATGTTCTAAGGACTGAACCTTTTATCACTTTTATTTTTACTTTTTAGATATTGTATGTGATGTCAGAGTTACATCACGATCACTCTTGATGTAATAGATGACTATTGAGACTATGTAGACTTTTGCTTCGTTTTTACAATCTCTTTATGATATGAATTGTGTTTTCAAAATCTATTGATTTTCTGTAATCTTGTTTATATATTCTAAGTGGCTTGGTTAGGGCCTCTCGGAGTCCTATACGCCATGGTACTCCTAGAGTGTTCCTTGGGTCGTGAGAAACTTGGTTTTCAGAGCACAAGATTTAGAAAGGTGCTAGAAAGTCTCATAAGCATTGTCAAGTAGAGTCTTGTTCATGAGTGCGAAGCGCGCCACACTTATGAATGAGAGGCTATAAATATTTAGGAAACTCCACTTCTTTTATTACTCTAAAGTCTTGTGATATCATTTAACTCTATAATGTCTCTCTCCTAATCCTTATCTGATGCTCTACAGGATATGGCCACTCGAAGGGCATATGCTAGAAGGAATTCGGGAGAAAATGTGAAATGAGAAGCTCATCAATCTCCTCCTCAAGCTTCTCAAGTTTCGGTAGACCCTTTGGTTGAACAAGTGACTAATGCAAAGTTTAGGGCTGCGTTTCAAGTGTTGGCTCAAGCCAATATGGAGGTTGTGGTCCCCATGAACCTAAATGTAGGTACGGTGGCATCTAGAGTGAGGGACTTCACTAGAATGAATCCTCTGGAGTTTCATGGTTCTAAGGTTGAGGAAGATCCTCAAGATTTTATTGATGAGGTGTATAAGGTATTGATGATAATGGGAGTGACGCCAGTGGAAAAGGTAGAATCGTCACTTATCAACTTAAGGGTGTTGCTCAAATATGGTTCAACCAATGGAAAGATGAGAGGGTGGAAGATGCATGTCCTATTGATTAGGAAAAGTTCAAGGTTTCTTTCCTTGAAAGGTTCTTTCCCATTGAGATGAGGGAGGGAAAGGTTCTTGAATTCATCAACCTTCATCAAGGAAACATGAGAGTGAAGGAAAATGCTTTGAAGTTCACACAATTGTCTCGATATGCTCCTACTATGGTTGCCGACCCTAGGGCAAGAATGAGTAAGTTGGTTTCAGTTGCGTCTGAAATAGTGGTTAAGGAATGTCGTACCGCCATGCTTATCCATGATATGAATATTTCTCATCTTATGGTTCATGCTCAACAAATAGAAGAGCAGAAACTTAGGGAGAGATCTAGAGAGACAAAGAAGGCAAGGACCGATGATGGTAACTTTTCATATTCAAGGTTGGATGGACATGGTCATTCTAAATTTCAACAAAGGTCTTCTGATCAAGGTTCCTCCAATGCTTCTCCTAAGTTCAACAAAGATAGGGTGTCAAACCCTAAACGTCAAGGAGGGAATGGTGGTGGATCTTCATTGTCTACTTGTGCTAAGTGTGGAACAAAGCATGAGGGTAAATGTCTAGTTGGTTCTAATGCATGCTTTGGTTGTGGAAAGATGGATCATAAGATAAGGGATTTCCCTCAGTTGCTATGAATGAAGGAGATAATCATCGACGGGATCAATCTTACCCTTCATCAGGTTCAAGTGTAAGTAAGAAGCAAAACCGATTCTATGCACTTCAGATTCGTCAGGAGCAAGAGGTTTCTCCCGATGTGGTTACCGGTATGTTGAAATTCTTCCAACTTGATTTTTATGCTTTACTTGACCCCATTTCTACATTGTCTTTTTTGATGCCATATGTGGCTAAGAGGTTTGATATTCTTTCAGGTGTGATTTTAGATCCTTTCTGTACTCCAGTTGGTGATTATATTGTGGCTAAGAGAGTCTATAGAAATTGCCCCATCTCCTTATCCCATAGAGTCACTCATGTTGATCTTGTAGAGCTTGATATGCTAAATTTTGATGTTATCCTTGGTATGAATTGGCTGCATTCATGTTATGCATCTATTGATCGTAGAACCCCAAGTAATTAAGTTCCAGTTTTCAAATGAACCCATCCTAAAGTGGAAAGGAGGAAATTCTATGCTGAAAGGTCGGTTTGTTTCTTGTATTAAATAAAAAAGATGATTTCTAAGGGTTGCTTCTACCATATAGTTAGGCTGAGGGGTATAAATTCTGAAACCCCTACTCTTGAGTCGGTCCCTGTAGTAAATGAGTTTCTGTAAGTGTTTCTAGATGATCTACCCGGTATTCCTCCCCAAAGAGAAATAGACTTAGGTATTGACTTTCTCTTGGATACGCAACCTATCTCTATTCCTTCTTATCGTATGGCTCCAGCAGAACTTAAGGAATTAAACGAGCAATTGAATGATTTGTTGGATAAGGGCTTCATCCAACCAAGTATCTCTCCATGGGATGCACCAGTTTTGTTTCTTAGAAAGAAGGATGGTTCACCCTTTATGTGTATTGACTATCGACAATTGAACAAGGTTACGGTTAAGAACAAATATCCTCTCCCAAGGATAGATGACTTGTTTGATCAACTTCAAGGAGCAAGTTCCTTCTCTAAGATTGACCTTCGGTCGGGTTATCACAAATTGAGGGTGAAGGAAGATGACATTCTGAAGATGACTTTTCAAACTTGATATGGTCATTATGAGTTTTTTCTAATGTCATTCAATTTGACAAATGCTACAGTGGCATTTATGGATTTGATGAATAGGGTGTTTAGACAATACCTTGATATGTTTGTGATTGTGATCATTGATGATATTTTGATCTATTCGAGGAGTGAAGATGAGCATACCGATCATTTGAGGATTCTGTTGCAAGTTCTCAAGGACCAACAACTCTTTGCGAATTTTAGAAAATGCGAGTTTTGGTTAAGGTTTGTAGCTTTTCTTGGTCACATTGTTTCCGGTAAGGGTATTGAGGTAAATCCTAAGAAGAAGGATGCGGTTAAGAGTTTGCCTAGACCTCTATCCCCTTTGGATATTAGAAGTTTCTTGGGTTTAGTTGGTTACTATACAACGTTTGTGAAAAGGTTTTCTTCGATTGCCTCTCCATTGACGGCATTGACCCAAAAGAAGGCTGAGTTCATATGATCGGAAGCATTCAAGAATACTTTCCAGGAAATAAAATATAGACTTATTTCCACTCCGGTATTTACTTTATCGGAAGGAACCGATGGGTTCATTGTTTATTGTGATGCCTCAAGAATTGGGTTCGGGTGTGGCCTTATGCAAAATGGGAAAGTCATTGCCTATGATTCAAGTCAACTTAAGATTCTTGAAAAGAATTATCCTACTCATGAACTTGAACTAGCGTCAGTTGTATTTTCTCTAAAGATTTGGAGGCATTATTTGTATGGTGTTCATGTAGAGGTCTTTACCGACCACAAAAGTTTGCAATATGTGTTTAATCAGAAAGATCTAAATCTTCGCCAAAGAAGGTGGCTTGAGTTACTAAATGATTATGACATAAGTATTTTTTATCACACCAACAAGAAAAATGTGGTGGCAGATGCTCCTAATCGGTTATCGATGGGTAGTGTTGCTCATATTGAAGATGATAAAAAGGAGTTGGTTCGAGATGTTTATACATTGGTCCAATTGGATGTTCGGTTAGGCGACTCTACCAAAGGTGGTGTTATGGTTCATAATGGTTCAGAATCATCTTTTGTGGCAGATGTGAAAGCCAAGCAAAGTCTTGATTTGACTTTGGTTGAATTAAAAGAGGTTGTGCTTAAAAAGTCTGTAGAGGCTTTCTCCCAAGGGGGAGATAGTGTGCTTCGTTATCATGGTCATTTGTGTGTTCCTACTGTAGATGACTTGAGAAAGTAGATCTTAAGAAGCCCATGGTTTTCGATATTCCATTCACCCAGGAGCCACCAAGATGTATCGTGACTTGCGGGATATCTATTGATGCAATGGGATGAAAAAGGATATTTCAGAATTTGTGGCTAAGTGTCGTAATTGTCAACAAGTGAAAGTTGAGCATCAAAAGCTGAGAGGTTTATATCAAGATATTAGTATTCCTACTTTGAAGTGGGAAGATTTTATTATGGACTTTATAGTTTGTTTACCTCGCACCCGGTGACAACACGATTCCATTACTTGAGAGAAATAGTGAGATGCATGGAGTTCCCTTATCCATTATCTCCTATCGTGGTACCCAATTCATTTCTCAGTTTTAGAAATCTTTCCAGAAGGGTCTTGGTACATGTTTAAAGCTAAGTACGACCTTTTGTCCACAAACTGATTGGCAAACGGAGCATACTATCCAAACTTTTGAAGATATGTTGAGATATTGTGTAATTGACTTCAAGTGTAATTGGGAAGATCATTTGCCTTTGATCGAGTTCGCATACAACAATAGCTATCACTCAAGCATTGGTATGGCTCCATTCGAGGCTCTATATGGCAGGAGGTGTAGATCTCCTATAGGTTGGTTTGAAGTAGGTGAATTTTCTTTGATAGGACCCGAGTTGGTGCATGAAGCTATGGCGACAGTTTGGCTTATTAGGGAAAGGTTGAAAATGGCTCAAAGTATGCAAAAGTATTATGTCGATGTTCGAAGAAGAGATCTTCAGTTTGATGTTAATGATTGGGTCTACTTGAAAATTTCACCCATGAAGGGTGTAATGAGATTTGGGAAGAAAGGAAAGCTTAGTCCCCGTTATGTGGGCCCATATCAAATTTAGAGGCGTATTGGCAAAGTTGCTTATGGACTTGATTTGCCTAATGACTTGGCATAGGTGTATCCAAATTTCCATTTTTCCTTATTAAAGAAATGTGTTGGTGATCCAACATCCATAATTTCTTTAGAGGGTTTGGGAGTTAAAGAGAATCTTTATTATGAGGAAGTTCTGGTTGAGATTTTAGACCGGCAAGTTAAGAAGTTGAGAAACAAAGAGGTTGCTTCCCTAAAGGTTCTATGGAGAAATCAGTTAGTTGAGGGTGCTACTTTGGAGGCCGAGGCTGATATGATTGCCCGTTATCCTCATCTCTTTCCTTTTGTTCCTACTTTAGCTTGAGGTATTTAGTCCTCATGGTTCACTCTTTTGGTGTCATGTGTCTTAGTTATTCCCATGATTTCCTCATTATGCATGATTCATGAAAAGCTTAAATTTTGAGAAAATGAGTTATCTTGGTTGATTTATTCATATTTATGTGCATTTGAGTATGAGTTGCATAAAGACTTTATGATATGAAATTTTGAACATGCTTTAGCTTAGAGTTGATGTTTTCTCCTCGGCTATGTACATTTATGTGATTGCATGCATGCTGGGTTGTTAGGTTAAGTTTCTACCTTTCATTATGATGCTTTGATTCTCATTCGAGGGCGAATGTTCCCAAGGGGAAGATATTGTAACACCTCAAATTCGAGAAAGGCTAGAAAAGGGGTCAAGTGGGAAACTCACAAGCCAAAAATGGACCATGGAACCCTCCACGGAGCCCTAGACGGGCCGTGAAGGGGACCACGGTCTGTGAGATGGTTCGTGGTAAGTCCCTAGGACTTGTTGTGCAGATGTCCCTCCCACAGAGGCCTAGACGGCCAGTGGAGAGGTTGATGGGCCGTCAAGCAGGTCTTTAGTAGGGGGCTTTCTCCCCTAGCCACTGGTCAAGGACCACGGATGGCTAGACGGTCCGTGGTGCCTATAACGGGCCGTGAAGGCCACCGTCGAGTGTGTCTTTCAGCTTTTAAGTCAAGGGCTTTCGGGTCTTTTCCTAATTATTTTTATTCAAAACCATGTCGTTTTAACCTTTACCCAAGTCCCTATATAAAGGTTTTTACCCCCAAATCACCAAATTCAAGTCATTCTCTCAATTTCCCAAAAGAAGAACAGGTTCATCCTCCCCCAAATAATTATCTCTCAAGAAGAAGAAGAATAAGGAGTCAACTTAGGGTTTCAAGATCAAGCCTCCAGTTGACCATTGCATGTGGGCTTTCAACTCTAAGGTATGATAGTATTCACCTATGGAGTCCTTTCCTCCATAGGATTCCTAATTCTCAAATTTTAAAGTTAGAAATCTCCAATTGAAGTTAGGGTTTTCTACCATGTCATGGATTCCTTTTAATGTTGATTCAATTGATTGTTTTATGAGCTATTATGCATGAATTGAGACAATTCCATGTTTTAAAGATAAATTCCCATGAATCCATGCTTAACCTAGATTTTCATGATTTAAAGTGGGATTTAAGCTATGAAAGGTGAATTATGGAAATATTCATGTTCTTATGAAATTGATGAAATATGTTGCTTTGAGAGTGTAGCATAAATGACGTTGTTGTGAAATTGATGAAATATGTTGCTTTGAGAGTGAAGCATAAATGACGTTATTGTTGTTGATTGTTGTGAAAGGATTTATCACATAATTACTCAACACATGAATGTGAAAGGTTATCTAATTTAGAGGATTCTAAGGTTGAAAGGTCTTCTCACCTAAAATGAATCAAAGTGAAGGTGCAACACCCGGAAACTAGTAGGCTAAACTAGAGCTTGACGTGGGGGCTAGAGTCGTAGATATAACTTCCCGTACTTAAAATAAAGGGTGTTGGGTTATAACGTCAAGTTACGAATCCCCAAGGACCAACCAAAGGTCCTTGAGGAGGACCCTAGAAACCACCCAAGAAACTTCCCAAAACAGTCCACCCACGAAGGGGGGACCACGGCCAGTAGGTGGACCCATGCCCCGTGGGTGAGGGGTCATGGGTAAAGACCCCAAAAACCATGTTACAGTACCTCCACCCACGGATGACCAGCACGCCCCGTGGGTCCACCCATGGCTCGTGGGCGTGGTCTCGTGGGTGAGGAAGTGGTCAAGTTTAAGTCGGTTAGTGAGGGGTTAGTGGAACATTCCGGAATTAATTAGTTATTAAGTGATGTCGATTTAGCCTATTTTTAAACATCTATATAAGGCTTTTAGACCCTTAAACTAACTAATCCAAATCATTATTTCTAAATTCCCAAAAGAACTCACCTTCGCCAAAAATTCTCTCACTAGATCTCAAGAAAGAAGAAGAAGGAAGTTGGAGCCCAGGGTTTCAAAGAGCAAGGTTTTCTTCTCAATTTCGTGGGGATTCATCACCAAGGTATGGTAGCTCTTCATCCATGGATAGAATTCATCCATGGAGCCCCTTCAAAAACCCCAAATTTCAAGTTAGAAATCCCAAAATTTAGGGTTTGACTTCAATCTAATGGATTCCTTTCAAATTCATTTTAATGATTGAATTATGTTTGATTATAGATATATTGATGATTTTATCTAGTTTTATGTTTAATTCCTCAAGAATCTATGAATTCCCCTATTTTCCCAAATTGGATCTCAAAGTGTGGGTATTGATTGATACAAGTAGAATGTTATAGAATTATGATTGTAATGAAATGATTATTTGAATTATGTTATTATCCATGTCTAATGTAGTGAATTCTAGATCTGTTGATATGATATGATCTTTGACCCTTGGAAGGGCAATTTATGATGTTATGCATGTTTTGTGAAGGTTATGTATATGCTTTAAGAATACTTTAAGAGTAAAGTGATTATGACTATGATGATTATGGTGGCCTAGAAGTGGTACTTAGTATGGATGGGATTATGGGATCGTATCCATTCATTGCAAAAGTATGACTTAGGGTTACTTATGAGATGGTTCTCTTATAAAATGAAGATCTAAGTATTGACTATATATATGAACTATGCCTCATGATGATTAATGTTTACATTTTGTCTATGATGGAGGTTATGCTTATGATTATGTGGTAATCCTTTATGCTATGATGATTTATATATGAGTTATGTTTATGAGTTACATTTTCGAACTATCTCTATGATGATGCTCAAACTTAGCATATAGCATGGTTTCAACTAAAATGTCCCCTTTTGCATGTTTTAAAGACTTTTATGCATGACTATCATACTTAGTGCATTTTTTTACTAACCCATATTTTCCTATATTTTTTCCAAGTGTAGGGTCCGGTTCTTAAGGTGTTAATCAATTGGTTAAAGCTTGGATTCGATTATTCTCCTAGCTTGTTGTGAGTCCTCATGAGTTGAGGACGAATGTTTCATTTTGAGTTTCATTTCTAGTTTATCCTTTCGGACTATGTTGTAAGGCTTGTGTCCCTATTTGATTCAAGGATTGTAATAGATGGCTAATTGAGACAAGTCTAGACTTCCGCTTTGCTTTTATTAAAAAAAATTTAAAACTTAAATGTATTTTACTCTTTATTGTTCTATGCTTATGTTATGATATGCTAAGTGGATTACATGGTGCCTTTCGGGGTTCTATATGCCTTGTTACGTCTAGGGGGAATCCTTGGGTCGTGACAAATTTGGTATCAGAGCACAAGGTTTAGAATGATTCTAGGATGATGTCTCATAAGCCACGTCTAGTAGAGTCTTGTTCATAATGTGAAGCGAGCCACATTTATGAATAAAAGGCTACAATATGATTAGGAAACTACACTTCTTTCATTACTCTTAAGTCGTGCCATAGAGTTTAGCTCTATAAAGTCTATCTTCTAACCCTTCCCTTGTGTCTTCAGGATATGAATACACGAAGGGCTAACGCAAGAAGAATGGATGGTGACAATGTGAATGAAGGAGCTCCTCCTCAAGATAACCAAACTCCGGTTGATCCTTTAGTTGAGAATGTTACTAATGCAGAGTTTAGATCGGCTATCCAAATGGTTGCTCAAGTCATGACGGCTCAAGCCATTAGAGAAATTATAGCTCCGGTAAATGATAATGTGAATTCGACTGCTCAAGGGTTAGGGGTTTTTCTAGAATGAACCCTCCCAAGTTTCATGGTTCAAAAGTGGGAGAGGATCCTCAAGAATTTGTGGAAGAGGTTTATAAAATACTTGACATTATGGGGGTGACCTCGGTAGAGAAAGTAGAGTTAGCCGCTTACCAATTGAAGAGTGTTGTTCAAGTATGGTATACTCAATGGAAGAATAATAGGCCGGTAGGAGCAGGTCCCATAGAGTGGGAAGCATTTAAATTGGCATTTCTTAACAGGTTCTTTCCCCGAGAGTTAAGGGAAGCTAAGGTGCAAGAGTTCATTAACCTTCGTCAAGGAGGTATGAGTGTTCAAGAATACTCTCTAAAGTTTACTAAATTGTCCAAGTATGCCCCGACTTTTGTGGGGGATTCAAGGGATATGATGAGTAGGTATTTGACGGGTGTGTCCAAATTGGTAAGAAAAGAATGTCGTTCGGCAGTGCTTCAT
Organism: Solanum etuberosum; assembly: GCA_029582245.1. NCBI lineage: Eukaryota > Viridiplantae > Streptophyta > Magnoliopsida > Solanales > Solanaceae > Solanum > Solanum etuberosum. Next base: position 41,832 of record JAJONR010004409.1, read on the forward strand.
GATAATATGGATATCTCACATCTTATGGTGTATGCCCAACAAATGGAGGATGAGAAACTCCAAGACGAGAATAGCGAGGTGAAAAGAGCTAGAACCGGTGATGGGAATTTCTCCAATGCTAAGTCCGATGGATAAGGTCAACCAAGGTTCCAACAAAGGTTCTCCAACCAAGGTTCCTCTAATGCATACCCAAAGGTCAACAAGGATAGGGTGTCTAACCCTAACTCTACAGGAGGAAATGGAGGCGGTTCTTCTTTTGAAAGATCTACATGTGCCAAGTATGGAAAATAACATGTGGGTAAGTGCCTAGACGGCACGAATGGTTGTTTTAGTTGTGGAAAGAGTGGTCACAAGATGAGAGATTGCCCGATGCTCATGGCTAATGGGAGAGAGGCCAAGCAAGCTCCTCCTAGTCAACCGGATCCCCATGCTCCAAAGTATGGTCGCTTCTATGCACTCCAATCTAGAAAAAACCAAGAAGGTTTTCCGGATGAAGAAACTGGTATGTTGATAGTTTCCATATATATGTAAATGAATTATTAGATTCTGATGCTACTTATTAGACTTTGATGTTATCCTTGGAAGGGATTGGTTGCGATTGGTTAGACCTCTAGTGATTTCAGAACCCGGTAGGGTTATTATGAGTTTTTGGTTATGCTTTGGTATTGCTTGAGAGAACTGGTACTTGAGGAATTAGTAGGGGCTTCCTCCCAATGGGGAGATGGTGTGGTTAGATAGCAAGATAGTTGAGTGTCCCGATATCCTCATCTCTTTCTTCTATTCCTATTCTAGCTTGAGACAAAGAGTTCTTTTTTTGGGCTTGTTTTATGTTTTGGAGTCATGTGTGCTATATGTGCTTTCCATGATTTCCTTATGTTAAGCATGTTCTTGAGAAATTCATGTTTAGTAAGAAAATGAGTTTTCATGATTTATGTGTTCCTCATGTTGTTTTGCATTTAGTATGAGTTGCATATTGGACTTCATGAGATGAGTTGATGAACATGCTTTAGTATGCTTGTGAGAGTAGTTGCATATTGGCTCCATGATATTATGTTGAGCATGCTTTTATTTGGAGAAGGTAGTTCCTCATATGAATATGAAATATGTTGAGTTCTCACATAATTAAGATTCTAATGTTGAAAGGTTATTCTCACCTATTGAATCTAGGAGCTATCTTATGAATGATGTTGGATTGAGTGTTGATACATTCTTCCATAAAAATGAACTCGAGTTATGATCTAGTAAGTACTCCGTTGGATAAATTCTTAGCACCGAATGGATATTTATATAAGATGGAAGCCCTCACATGAGTTGAGGCGGGGTTTCTAGTAGCAATCTCTTGAGATGGATGCCCTAACATGAGTTGAGGTAGGGTATCTAGTAGCAATCTCCTTGTCCCATACTATGTGCCCTCATAGGTTATTTAGCTAGTGGATCCACGTAAGCTAAGTTAATGGTTCTACCTTATGCAAGTAGGACAACCCTTTTTCGGTGTGGGAGACACCGGATTTCATGTTTAGCTCACATGGTCTATGTCGGTTAAGGTTTATTCCCACTATGATTGATTATGAACTATGGCTACTTAAGAAGCTCTACTTAGTATGGGTGTAAGTATGGGATCTTATTCATGCATTGCACAAGTAGGCTTTGAGGGTAGTTATGGTGTGTTTCTCTTATGTTATGACGGTCTATGAAATGATATATGCTTAATGTGGATCGTTGCTATGAGTTTCTTTCCTTGATATGAGTTATTAAAGGTGAATGTTTCCTTGTCTAAGAGTATTAAATTAACGATGAGATCAAAGGATTGTAAATATGATTATGGTGGCCTAGAAGTGGTACTTAGTATGGATGGGATTATGGGATCTTATCCATGCATTGCACAAGTATGACTTAGGGTTACTTATGAGATGGTTCTCTTATGAAATGAAGCTCTAAGTATTGACTATATATATGAACTATGCCTCATGATGATTAATGTTTACATTATGTCTATGATGGAGGTTATGCTTATGATTATGTGGTCATCCTTTATGCTATGATGAATTATATATGAGTTATGTTTATGAGTTACGTTTTCGAACTATCTCTATGATGATGCTCAAAATTGGCATATAGCATGGTTTCAACTAAAATGTCCCCTTTTGCATGTTTTAAAGGCTTTTATGCATGGATATCATACTTAGTGCATTTTTATATTAACCCATATTTTCCTACATTTTTCCCAAGTGTAGGGTCCGATTCTTAAGGTTGTCATCAATTGGTTAAATCTAGGATTTGATTATTCTCCTAGCTTGTGGTGAGTCCTCATGAGTTGACGACGGATGTTTCATTTTGAGTTTCATTTCTAGTTTATCCTTTCAGACTATGTTGTAAGGCTTGTGTCCCTATTTGATTCAAGGATTGTAATATATGGCTAATTGAGACAAGTCTAGACTTCCGCTTTGCTTTTATGAAAAACTTTTTAAGACTTAAAGGTGTTTTACTCTTTATTGTTCTATGCTTATGTTATGATATGCTAAGTGGCTTACATGGTGCCTTCCGGGTATGTGCCTTGTTACGTCTAGGGGGAACCCTTGGGTCGTGACAAATTTGGTATCAGAGCACAAGGTTTAGAATGATTCTAGGATGATGTCTCATAAGCCACGTCTAGTAGAGTCTTGTTCATAATGTGAAGCGAGCCACATTTATGAATAAAAGGCTATAATATGATTAGGAAACTACACTTCTTTCATTACTCTTAAGTCGTGCCATAGAGTTTAACTCTATAAAGACCCTCTTGTAACCCTTCCCTTGTGTCTTCAGGATATGAATACATGAAGGGCTAACGCAAGAAGAATGGAGGCTGACAATGTGAATGAAGGAGCTCCTCGTCAAGATAACCAAGCTCCGGTTGATCCTCTAGTTGAGAATGTTACTAATGCGGAGTTTAGGTCGGCTATCCAAATGGTTGCTCATGTCATGATGGCTCAAGCCAATAGAGAAATTGTAGCTCCGGTAATTGATAATGTGAATTCAACTGCTTCAAGGGTTAGGGATTTTTCTAGAATGAACCCTCCCAAGTTTCATGGTTCAAAAGTGGGAGAGGATCCTCAAGAATTTGTGGAAGAGGTTTTTAAAATACTTGACATTATGGGGGTGACTTCGGTAGAGAAAGTAGAGTTAGCCGCTTACCAATTGAAGAGTGTTGTTCAAGTATGGTATACTCAATGGAAGAACAATAGGCCGGTAGGAGCGGGTCCCATAGAGTGGGAAGCATTTAAATTGGCATTTCTTAATAGGTTCTTTCCCCGAGAGTTAAGGGAAGCTAAGGTGGAAGAGTTCATTAACCTTCGTCAAGGAGGTATGAGTGTTCAAGAATACTCTCTAAAGTTTACTAAATTGTCAAAGTATGCCCCGACTTTGGTGGTGGAGTCAAGGGATATGATGAGTAGGTATTTGACGGGTGTGTCCAAATTGGTAAGAAAAGAATGTCGTTCGGCAGTGCTTCATGAAAATATGGATATCTCACGTCTTATGGTGTATGCCCAACAAATGGAGGATGAGAAACTCCAAGACGAGAATAGGGAGGTGAAAAGAGCTAGAACCGGTGATGGGAATTTCTCCAATGCTAAGTCCGATGGACAAGGTCAACCAAGGTTCAAACTAAGGTTCTCCAACCAAGGTTCCTCTAATGCATCCCCAAAGGTCAACAAGGATAAGGTGTCTAACCCTAACTCTCAAGGAGGAAATAGAGGCGGTTCTTCTTTTGAAAGATCTACATGTGCCAAGTATGGAAAAGAACATGCGGGTAAGTGCCTAGACGGCAAGAATGGTTGTTTTAGTTGTGGAAAGATTGGTCACAAGATGAGAGATTGCCCGATGCTCATGGATAAAAGGAGAAAGGCCAAGAAAGCTCCTCCTAGTCAACCGGATCCCAATGCTCAAAAGCATGGTCGCTTCTATGCACTCCAGTCTAGAAATAACCAAGAAGGTTTTCCAGATGAAGACACCGGTATGTTGATAGTTTCCATATAGATGTAAATGGATTATTAGATTCCGATGCTACTTATTAGACTTTGATGTTATCCTCGGAAGGGATTGGTTAGACCTCTAGTGATTTAGAACCCGGTAGGGTTATTATGAGTTTTTGGTTATGCTTTGGGATTGCTTGAGAGAAGTGGTATTTGAGGAAATAGTAGGGGCTTCCTCCCAATGGGGAGATGGTGTGCTTAGGTAGCAAGATAGTTGAGTGTCCCGATATCCTCATCTCTTTCTTCTATTCCTATTCTAGCTTGAGACAAATAGTTCTTTTTTGGGCTTGTTTTATGTTTTGGAGTCATGTGTGCTATATGTGCTTTCCATGATTTCCTTATGTTAAGCATGTTATTGAGAAATTCATGTTTAGTAAGAAAATGAGTTTTCATGATTTATGTGTTCCTCATGTTGTTGTGCATTTAGTATGAGTTGCATATTAGACTTCATGAGATGAGTTGATGAACATGCTTTAGTATGCTTGTGAGAGTAATTGCATATTGGCTCCATGATATTGTGTTGAGCATGCTTTTAGTTGGAGAAGGTAGTTCCTCATATGCATATGAAATATGTTGAGTTTTCATGCATAATAGGTTGTTAGATGTAGTTCCTACTTCCTTGTGATGCATTGATTATGGTTGAGTTGAAGTCTCCACCTTGAATTGTGCATTATTTTGATGTTTCATACATGATGGGCTGCTAGTCTTCAGTCTTTAATTCCGTAAGGTGTCTAGATCGTCATTCGATGACGAATGTTCTCAAGAGGGAGATAATGTAACAGTTCGGAAACTAGTAGGCTAAACTAAAGCTTGACGTGGGGGCTAGAGTCGTAGATATAACTTCCCATACTTAAAATAAAAGGTAGTGGGTTATAACGTCAAGGTACGACCCCCCAAGGACCAACCAAGGATCCTTGAGGAGGACCCTAGAAACCACCCAAGAAACTGCCCAAAACAGTCCACCCACGAAGGGGGGACTACGACCAGTAGGTGGACCCACGCCCCGTGGGTCAGGGGTCGTGGGTCAAGACCCCAAAAACCATGTTCCAGTACCTCCACCCACGGATGACCAGCATGCCCCGTGGACGTGGTCTCGTGGGTGAGGCAGTGGTCAAGTTTAAGTCGGTTAGTGGAACATTCCGAAATTAATTAGTTATTAAGTGATGTCGTTTTAGCCTATTTTTAAACACCTATATAAGGCTTTTAGACCCTTAAACTAACTCATCCAAATAATTATTTCTAAATTCCCAAAAGAACTTACCTTTACCAAAAATTTTCTCACTAGAACTCAAGGAAGAAAAAGAAGGAAATTGGAGCCTAGGATTTCAAAGAGCAAGGGTTTTCTTCACAATTTCATGGGGATTCATCACCAAGGTATGGTAGCTCTTCATCCATGGAGCCCCTTCAAAACCACGAAATTTCAAGTTAGAAATCCCAAAAGTTAGGGTTTGACTTCAATCTAATGGATTCCTTTCAAATTCGTTTTAATGATTGAATCATGTTTGATTATGGATATATTGATGATTTTATATGGTTTTATTTTGATTTTCTCAAGAATTCATGAATTCCCCTATTTTCCCAAATTGGATCGCAAAGTGTGGGTATTGATTGAATGCAAGTAGAATGTTATAGAATTATGATTGGAATGAATTGATTATTTGAATTATGTTATTATACATGTCTAATGTGGTGAATTCTAGATGTGTTGATATGATATGAGCTTTGACCCTTGGAAGGGCAATTTATCATGTTATGCATGTTTTATGAAGGTTATATATATGCTTTAAGAACACTTTGAGAGTAAAGTGATTATGACTATGATGTAATTGTGGTGTTGTTGAAAGGCTATTATCTCTCACACATACACTTATGCATGACTATGAATGAAGTTTTCATGATTATGATAATGATGTTGTGTTGATTGAAAGGTTATTCTCAATTATACACCTATAAATGATGATGACATGATTTGAAAGGTTTTCTCACATAATTAACATGATGTGAAAGGTTTTCTCACATAATGAACATGATGTGAAAGGTTTTCTCACATAATGAAGATTCTAAGATTGAAAGTCTATTCTCACCTATTAAATCTAGGACCTATCTTATGAATGATGTTGGATTGAGTGTTGATACATTCTTCCATAAATATAAACTCGAGTTATGATGTAATAAGTACTCTGTGGGATTAATGCTTAGCACCGAGTTGATATTGATATGAGATAGAAGCCCTCACGTGAGTTGAGGAGGTGTTTCTAGTAGCAATCTCTTGAGATGGATGCCCTCATGTGAGTTGAGGCGGGGTATCTAGTAGCAATCTCCTTATCCCATAACTATGTGCCCTCATAGGTTATTTAGCTAGTGGATCTACCTAAGCTAAGTGAATGGTTTTACCTTAGGAAATTAGGACAACTCTTTTTGGTGTGGGAGACACCGGATTCCATGTTTAGCTCACATGGTCTATGTCGGTTAAGACTTATTCCCAATTATGATTGATTATGAACTATGGCTACTCAAGAAGCTCTACTTAGTATGGGTGGGAGTATGGGATCCTATTCATGCATTTCACAACTAGGCTTTGAAGGTAGTTATGGTGTGTTTCTCTTATGTTATGAAGGTCTATGAAATGATGTATGCTTAATGTGGATTGTTGCTATGAAGTGCTTTCCTTGATATGAGTTATTAAAGGTGAATGTTTCCTTGTCTAAGAGTATTAAACTTAGGATGAGATAAAAGGATGGTAAGTATGATTATGGTGGCCTAAAAGTGGTACTTAGTATGGATGAGATTATGGGATCTTATCCATGCATTGCACAAATATGACTTAGGGTTACTTATGAGATGGTTCTCTTATGACATGAAGATCTAAGTATTGACTATGTATATGAACTATGCCTCATGATGATTCATGTTTACATTATGTGTATGATGGAGGTTATGCTTATGGTTATGTGGTCATCCTTTATGCTATGATGAATTATATATCAGTTATGTTTATGAGTTACGTTTTCCAACTATCTCTATGATGATGCTCAAAATTTGCATATAGCATGGTTTTAACTAAAATGTCCCTTTTTGCATGTTTTAAAGGCTTTTATGCATGGCTATCATACTTAGTGCATTTTTGTACTAACCCATATTTTTCTACATTTTTCCCAAGTGTAGGGTCCGGTTCTTAAGGCGGTCATCAATTGGTTAAAGCTTGGATTCGACTATTCTCCTAGCTTGTGGTGAGTACTCATGAGTCGAGGATGGATGTTTCATTTTGAGTTTCATTTCTAGTTTTTCCTTTCGGACTATGTTGTACAGGCTCTGTCCCTATTTGATGCAAGGATTGTAATAGATGGCTAATTGAGACAACTCTAGACTTCCGCTTTGCTTTTTTGAAAAACTTTTTAAGACTTAAATGTGTTTTACTCTTTATTGTTCCATGCTTATGTTATGATATGCTTATGTTATGATATGCTAAGTGGCTTACATAGTTCCTTATGGGGTTCTATGTGCCTTGTTACGTCTAGGAGGTACCCCTGGGTCGTGACAGAAGGAGTTATTCTAATGTTAAAATAAGAGGTGATTACCCATGTCCTCTAATGGTAAGACAAGAGGCGATTACCCATGTCCCTATAGTAATAGATAAGAGGTGATTACCCATGTCCCTTTAAGATAAGATGAATATGATTGATGACTATTCTATGGAAATTATGCTTAGCACCGAGTGGACAAGTGGATATTATCCGTGTCCCATAAACTATGCTCCACCATATGACGATTGTCTTAGATAGATATTAGCTAGTGGATCCACTTAAGCTAGAAGTTCATGGTTCTTACCTTGGCAAATGAGGAAACCTCTTTTCAGTGTGGGGTAGACACTGGATTCCATGTTATAGCTCACATGGTCTTCAATATCGGTTAAGGCTACTTTCCACAATAACGATGAACTAAGGTTACTTTAAGAAGTATCTCACAAATGTTCAAGATGAGCTTTACTTTCATTGACCATGATTACAATTATTTTTTCTAACCTTTTCTTATGGTTTTAACTTGGTCTTTTCATCACATGAAAGGTCCTTTTTAGTATGATTTTTACACTCCTATTCATTGTTATCATACTTGATATATTTTTGTACTAACGCATACTCTTGCCTATAGTATTTCCCAAATGTAAGGCCCGAAGCTCCAGTTTATCATCTGTGTGGCTAGAAGTCACATCTGCTTTACTTATTAGTGGTGAGTCCTGATGTTCCGAGAACCGATCCTTTTATCTCTTTCAGTCTTTACTTTTCAGATATTGTATGTGATGCCAGGGTTACGTCCCAGTTACTCTTGATGTAGTACATGTCTATTGAGACTATGTAGACTTCCACTTCATTTTTATAAACTCTTTATGATATGAATTATGTTTTTAAAATCTCTTTATTTTCTATTATCTTTTTTATGTATGTTAAGTGGCTTGTGTAGGGCCTCTTGGGGTCCTATATGCCATGTCATTCCTAGGGTGTTCCTTGGGTCGTGACACCCTATTATGTGTTTTTTTGCTGTGATGCAAATCCTTGTAAGATTGATGGCTCTACAAGCTTTTCTTGGTTTGAGTATTGTGTGTTGTTGGGCCTAGTCAATTAATGAGGATGCCTTAATTTCATGGCGTCCATTCGGAGTAGTAGTTGGGAGTTTGCTAGCTATCAGAGTTGTGTGAGGGGTAAGTTGGCCTTCTATAGTTTTATGGTAGTCCTGGTTGGCTTCTTTCTACCTTTGCCTTAGTCTTATTCACGCATCAGAAGTTATATTTTTGATCATTCAGTCTTTTTGTATTCGTCTTCTTCTTATGGTTTTAGATTTTTGTTATGGCAAGTTGAAATTTGGAGGTGTGATTCCTTGTTGCTGCGTTCTTATTTTCTCAGTGGTTTTGATAGCTCTCGGGATTGCTTTGTGATTTGGAGTCGGAGTGGTGGTGCTCATCAGTGGCTTCAGACTGTAGCTTCCATTATAAAGTGGAAATTTGTTAAGAAGGTTCATCTTCATAATGGGTAAAGTTAATTCGTGGAATATATGATTTTGTTCTTGCTCAAAATCCAAGGTTTTCTTTCATTATACTTGGTAGCTTTCATGGTTTGTGATGGGAGTTGGTAACCTTGGGAAACTATTAACCAGTTGACTATGTTGATATGTCACCTACCGACTTTGTTTCCTTAGGCTGGGGTGGTTGGCTCAGATTTGCGGTGATTGAGTAGCTTGTGGGCACATGGTGCTTATTTTTCATAAGTTATTTTCATAAGAGTAGGTCGCTGGAGCTGGGATTAGTGCAACCTTATCGTTCGTAGGATGCTCATCCTTTGGAATGGCATATTTAGTTTCAAAAGTTTGTCTTCCAGTTGAGATTTTTGGTTTTCTGAGAGCTAGGAGTTGATTTTTTACTTTTTCCTGGGCTTAGTTCCTTGTTTTGGGGGTGTCATTCCTCGATGTTTAGGTGGAGTATGTTTTTCTTTTAAGGTTTCTGTTCTGTGGGTTTGTAGGAAAGTTACATATGGTGCTGGAGATGTTCAGGAAAGCTAAAGACCGACAGAACTCTTGATTGTTAGAAGATGATATATTTGGATCATAAGGTTAGTATTTCGATTAGTGAGTCAGATTGCATCTTCCATTGTTGTATGTTTGCTTAATTACGATGGTTTTGGTGTGGTGTTTATTTCCTTTGATGAATCTAGTACTTTTGGTCAAGTTCAGTTCCGTAGGGCGAGTGTTGGAGCCCAAAGAGGAATTGTAGGAGTTTTTTGAGTATTTAAGTGAAATTGAGGATTTTCCTCTTAGCTTGAATTCTATGTTGGCGTTGTTCAATCAGAGAGGGTGTTTGAGGGTCTGGCGGAGCATACGGCCCTATATCCTAATCCTTTCGTGCTTCAGAATGTAACTATCCCTCTACTTTGGTGGATAAATATATTATTTAGTAGTTGATATTTCAATGATCCTCCATGTCATTTCCGTATTTTTTTCTGATCTTTTCATCATTCAGAGCTTTTTCCGTAGCGACCCCAAGTGTTTTATGACTTGGTGGGACTAATAGTTTGAATGTCGCGTCGTTCGTTTGAGTTTTACGCAAGTCTTCGTGTTTTCAAGCCTTTGAGAATTGAATGGCCAAATTTGGTCAAAATTTTAGGACGATGTAAGAATGCAATTTTGATGGTTTCATCAGCTCCAGAAAGCCCATTTTGGACTAGTGGCATGGTTGGTTCAGGCACCAGGCTTGCGCTGCGTTTTTTTTTTTCATTTAGGCATTTAACTTACAACTTTTGCCAAATTTTGACTTCGGTTAACATTCATTCCATATGTGCTCAGATTAGAACTGCATAAGTCTGGCTGGTTCTAGAATGTTGAGTTTTGTCTAGAATGACCCTTTTGTCAAATCTCGAGGCTTCTCATCTCATTTCGATCCCTCAAGTGGAATTTAGCTTAAAATGTTGCTCGGGAGTGGGACCCACTTTTCATCTAGATGACCTCAGATTGAATTTTTTATGGTTTCATTGAGTCGAAAATGCTAAATTTTTTGGGGTAGAGTATTTCGTTTGCATGCAAGGGGTTCCAAACAAATCCCGAACACCTCGTCAAAGAATTCCAAGTTGAGCAAACCAACTGATATGCATCAGCTAATGATGTCTTATTTGGCCCTTCGCTTTATCGGAAGCTAGGGCCCGTGTTGGTGGAGCCTTGTATTTTAAGCCTTGGCGATCAGATGGCCTACGGTCGAGATCGCGAGAGGCTATAGTCCCTAGTCACCATGTTCGTGTGAAGCCTTCCGCAGTCATGCTGACCTCCATGTTCACAGGGCTTCCTCCATTTTCGTGATGGGTTTCTTTTCGCATGGACTACGGTCGTGATTACTTGGTCTCCATGATCGCGATGGGTTAATTGTATTGGTATTTTAAATAAGACTAGTCTTGCATTAGCCCAAAATGTTTAGGTATTTTGACAATTTCTTATGTTAGGAGACTCCCAATTGGGCGATTTAAAGTGCTGGATGTTCATAATGTTCGTGGTTACGCGTTGGAAGGTTTGGAAAATTTCGGGGAGCATCAGTTTGACTAATTCTCTCTTCTAAGGGTCATACGTGTCTCTTTAATAGTGAATTAATTTTCATTTTGTCGTTAGGGTTGTTTTGGGCATCCAATTGTGTCCTAGCTCAGTAAGTCATCTGGGACTTTTTGTCAAAGTCAATTCTAGGATTCCTAGTGCGTTTCCCATATTCCTGTTTTGACTCAATTTTGGGTTCATCTCCAATTATTGCAATTGTGATGTCTAAATGTCCATTTTCTTATTGTGATTAATAATTTGATGATGCAACAGTATTCCGAGACCTTTCGTAAGTGTCTAGCTCTTGTGCATTGGATTTAGAGCATGCGTGATCAGCTTCGAGGTAGGCTTTGGTCTACTTTCTTGATTAGGCTTTTTAGATAATATTTAACATAAATTGCATGTGATTTAGGACTGTATTTGTCAGGTATTGGCCCTCCTTATGTTATCCTATCTTCTCTAGATTCCCGTAGGAGCGTTGGAGATTTTTTAGGTGTTAGAATCCTTAGGTTAGGCTTGTAGCCTCTCTTGTAATATGCTTTTGCATGTTTATTCTTATTAGGATTGATACTTATGGACTTAGTCTAGGGTTGAGCCTTAGATGAATAAGAGTGTTTTATCACCCTTGTAGTTGTGAGTTGCTCCCTATAGGGCTTGTAGGGGGTTATTTATTGTCACACCCCAAGCTACCTCCAGGACGCGCACACGGGACCTAGGATCACGAGTGACCCAAGCAAACCCTGCTGGCATAACATAAGCATACTTAAAGAGAACTGAATCAATAAACACTGTGCGGAAGCTAATCATAAGATAAATCTGAAATGATGGGGAATACATGTACTACATCTGAATATATAAATGTGGAGAGTTTAAAAACAACTGAAAAGTCAAACTCAAATACTAAAGTTGATTCTAACTATGTCTGAAATAAAGCCTCTAACTGACTAGAAATACTGGGACATGCCCCAGCTAAATCTAGCAAAAACTGAAAGTCAGACTAAAATCAAAGTAACCATGTCTGTCGTCCTCGTAGAACGAGGACTCACCACTAATACTGCTTAGCTAAAGATCGAGAACCGATCTATGCGTGATCTGGAAGCTGAGAACCTGAACCTACATCACGAGAAGATGTAGCGCAGAGTATGCGTCAGTACTTAAAAGGTACTGAGCATGCATGATAGAGTAAAGTTGACCAATAATCATAACTGAACAAAGCAACAAGCTGGGTTGTAAAGGTGCAAATCAATACACTATGAATCATTCATTCTACCCTATACCTCTTTCCCAAGCAAGCATAGGCAAGCATAGAGAGCTAATCTAGAATTGAATTTGCAACTTCAGTTCATCAATTAAAACATGAACAGCCAATTGATCCCATATCAAAACAACATTAAATTCAGAAATTAAAAATACCGATAAGCTAATTAATGCATTCGACTACATAATCACATCCCTAAGGTAAGGGGTTTTAGCCAAACATAGCGAAAAGTGAGAAATCGTTACAAAAAAGATTATCTATCTGAATTATTAACAATTTGCAATACCCAATGCCAAAGTTAAAGCTAGAATCTTAAAACCTCAAATCTGAGATCCAAATCTTCTCCAAGAATGTTCAACAATGTAAAAATGTAAAAGCTCTCAAAAACTGGGGAATACACTCGCTGGGAACTCCTCTTCTTTTTAAAAAAATATTAATTTATACATTCCTAAAAACTCAACATCGTCTCGCCTTTTTGATATGGCTCATGTATCGAATTGTTAAAGAAGATTAGGCGAGTTGGGTCGTGCTTGCTGATCCATTCGGCGTATCACCGAAACATATTTCTCTCGCCAAGATGTCTTGATTGATACATAGGCTTTTTCACAGGAACTTTTGGCAAGATGGAGGCTCACTCAGCGAGTCGCCGAGTGGCTTTTGTGAGCTCCAACTTCTCTTTTCTTCAATTTTCTAACTTTTTCACTCCTTTTCGCATCATAATGTCATTGACTTGTTCTTAAACCTTCATTGTTGTATATAAACATATTAACATCAGTTATGAGTTAAATGTAGGCATTGAGGACAACAATTCACTGAATATTAAGCCCTAAATGAGTCGAAATTCCTTACTCATAAGTGTGAAATCATAGAATTTTTCTTGTTAGTCTAATTGTCTAAACCTTGGTGATTGTAAGGAGTTATCTTCAGCAAAAAATTTAAGGGGGAACCCAAATTCTCATATCCTTTGTGACTACCTAGTGAGGGTGTGCATCTTTTTTTACACCATTGGAGCCTAAATCATTTGTTGACAAAACCAAACAAAACCTCTTGAACCAAATTGTCCCTACTTTGTCACCCAAAATAGTTTTTGAAGCATTGTTATGTTTTAATATCCAACTTAGGCCACAAGCCTAAGTTGGGGGTGTGGAAAGGAAGGAGGAATTAAAGCCAAGTGATGGATATAAACAGATTAAATGAGACACAACTTTGAATTTTGTGGCAAAAATATGGAATCCCTCCTTGTAAAAAAAGAAAGAAAAAAGAAAAAAAGACAGAGTCATTGTGATGAAATGTTTTTAAAAAATGGAAAAAAAATGAGAAGTGATGAAATAAAGGAGATTCCAAATAAGGTGAGTTAAAAGTCAAAGTTTAAGTTCTTAAGTGAAAAAGAATGAAAAGAACTTGAGAAGAGGTGAAGAAGATTGAAAAACTGCTTTGAAACTGTGATGTTACTAAGCCAAATTGACCATACCTTAATATTCAGCCCCATTAGAAGCGTAAAAGACCCTTGAGATCTTGCATGAACTAGGTTGTGTGACGATTGAAAAATATGGGCAAACCTATGAAATGAAGCTTGCATTTAAATATTTCTCTTTTCAGAGAGCGAGAGTTGCC